>CM032637.1:17075582-17141699 GCA_019097785.1 Fraxinus excelsior | reverse complement strand
AAATAATTCATAAACACTTAAAAAAATGACACATGTAATACCCAAAACAACTTATGGTTCCAAATTCACCAAAACTTGCGACGGACGGGACGGTAACAGCCTGATGGCGGACGGTCGGACTGGTTGTGGTGGCAGGCGGCAACAACGGACGGGCGACTGGGCGAGAGTCGAGAGATTGGAAATTAGCAAATTAGCATAGATGAATCCTCAAGAATTTGGGAATGGATTTCGATTTTGGAATGAAGGCATGAAGACAGGTCATTTGGTTATTTGCCGTTATATAATTAATGATTGGGCCAAGAACAAATGATCCAATCCAATTACAAAAAAAAAACGATGATGGGCTGGGCCGAATGGGCCCAATTTCACAAAAATAATAAAAAAAAAAAAGAAGATAGAAGGGATGAAGAAGACAAACCAACATGGACGGAAGCTGTCGACGAAACTCCCAACTGCTCCGACAGTCCGACGGAGCCCATCACACATGGTCGCGCCCCTGGTCGGGTGCTGAGTCTATCCCTGGTGAGTAGAGGTGATTTTTGGTGGTGGGTGTTGGTTTGTTTGAGATGGAGATGGAAATCGTGGTAGTGGTGGTGATTGTCGTGAGGTGATGATGTTGGTTTTGACTGCGATGATGTCGACGATGGTGATACTGGAGGTAGTGGTGAGGTGATAGTCACACATTATTTGGTTGATTGTGGCTAATAAATTGGTTAATGTGTGACCGATAAACAATATGTGACAAATGAAATAGATATCTTGTGATCAATAAATAATGCGTGATTTAAAAATTTGTTAATTTATAACTTATAAAATTTGTGATTTATGAATAAATTGTGATATATAAAATCTCTTATTTGGGATCTTGAATATTTGCGATCTATAAATTTTTTTATTTAAGATCAAATTATATAGAAATGTGACCTTAATGTATTTAATTAATTATTTCATAAATAAATTTAATTAATATCTGATTTTTTAAATTTTAAACCTTATTATTTTTTTTTTTTTGAAATGCTTCATAACTCTTAAATATATTTTTTTGTTTCCCCTACTGTAAAGACATTTTTTTCTTGTTTAGAGGCCCAATGGCAACTAGAGGTTCTTCGTATGCTTCTGGATCGATTTAGAAATTCTCACACGTGTTCTAAACCACCACAAATAGACTCCGTTGATGTTAGCTACCATGCAGAGAGAGAGAGAGAGTACTAGTGTTTCTCAAATTTATTATTTAATTAGTAAAAGTTTTAAAATACAAAATAAATGACATATTTTATTTTGTGATTCTAATTAAAAGTTTGTTATATAATGATACGATATATAGAATTTTTCTTAGGGAAGTCCAAAAGTTTCGAATCGAACCGGACCGAACCCGGACCGAACTGAACCGAGCGGTTCTTCATAAGTTAAATACCTGAACGAATACTCGAATCGAGAACTGATGAGTTTGGATCGGATCTATATCAAGAACCGATGGGTTTCTGGCTTGGGTGGGGTGGAAGATGAGGATTTATTTTATTTTTTTATTTTTCTAATTTAATTTTTAACTTATTTTAGAGATAATATCTAAAAGTATAATTTTATCTTTTTAAAATTAGTTAAAATTGTGGTCAATGTTAATTTTTTTGTCAACTAACGGTCAAGTTGACGGTTTCCATCCATTTGGACATCTATTGCATATTTATGAGATCTCTGGCACAAATTGACGGTTAGAGTAAAGTCTGTAAAAATTGAAAATGTTAGAGACCGTTGTTGTAATCCCCCATAAAAATATTTAAAAAAGTCTTATTTAGGCCCCGTTCGAAAGAGATTAAAATTGAAAATATGGCCATTATTGAGTCTCATTCGTCTAATAAAAGTCAACAATAACGACTAATTTTTTAATTTTAATACTTGCTGAACGGGCCCTTACCCTAAAAGAGTGTATTCTATTAAATTTGTAACTCTTATTTGAATCCAATAAAACTGTTCACTCTCTATTTTATTGCTCTACTTTATAACAACTTTGAATTTGTTTCGAAGCTTAATATGGTATGTACACTTAGTTACTTTATTATAATATTGTGTTTATTTTTATTTTTTATTATTAATTTTATACATATCTTGATAGGAACACCTCATTCAAACACCACTTAGACTATGGATTCGGTTTTCCATGTTATTGGTCGTGTAGGTAGCCCCTCAATCTCAATCAATTGGATAGAGAATCTTTCAAGTGTTAACGTAGAATATTAGAAAAAGGACGCTTACGTATTGGATAATTTCTTAGACAATTAAATGTTGATAATTAAATAATTTAATTCTATATCATTCACAACAATAAAATCGTAGTAAGAAAATAAAGAAATATAAATTACGCATAAAAATGTATTGATGTTTGTCTCAACGAGAAACTACGTACTCGTCCGCCGCCACTACAATAATTCACTAACGTAAAAAAAAAGTGTTACAAGAAAAAATCGCAGACCTTGAAAAGTATGGACTCCATGAAACCGCAATAATTAGGCTCACAACTTAACATTAAGTTTACACAATCTTAAAAATTATCAAATAATTCTTCTAACAAATTTATTAATTACACATCGCTTTCTTATAATTTTACGCTTAAACGATAGAGTGCGGATAATAATAATTTGATGCAGTGATGCAATTAAGAAGCATCGAGTGATTCACAATGCTTATGTAATTACGTTTATCTAATAGGATTTTGTAACACAGCCTATGATTCACACGTAATACGTTAGAAATTCTAAGACGGTGATGTAAAGATTCATTTCCTTTAGATTAAATTGCACTCATGCACTAGATAATAAGAAAAAAAATGAAAAATTGAAGCACAATTGTAGAAAATAGTTGCTTATTTTTTTTTTCTTTTTAAAAGCTTGGATAAAAATATTTTAATAAACTTTTAATATTTATAAGATGAAACACTTGGAGTGTGTTCGGTAGAGATTAAAGTTCAATTAAAATTGAAAATATGGTCGTTTTTGGGTCCCACTTGTCTAAAAAATTCAATTATAACAGCTAGTTTTTCAATTTTAATATCTACCGAACATGCCCTAAAATCGGATTAAAATTGAAAAACTAGTCGTTATGGTTGACTTTTATTAGACGGGTGGGACCCAATAACGGTCATATTTTCAATTTTAATTGAATTTTAAGCCGTACCAAACAAGCTCTTAATGTCGTATTATAATAATACATCATAGTTCTTCTTAACACAATTCTTAATTTATGTCATGTTTGGTATCGATTAAAATCAGATTTTAATATAAGTCAAAATCAAACAATCAATATTAATCATATCTTTCATGGGTCCCACAGTTTTTCAACCACACATTTTAAAAACTTCTATCACAGTCTAAAAAATTAATTTTAATTCCCACCAAACACCTTCTTAATACGATATATCAAACACATCCGAGGTTGCATGATTGCATCCAGTGCACTGTATTCCAGCGTATATAGAATTTAGTATAAAGTTAGAATAGACGGCAGTAGATGAAATTAAGGTGAATAATATAATATAATTTTTTTAGTAAAAAATCTGTCATTTACACGGTTTATCTTATCAGTGTTTGACCCTAACCACCATTTGTAAAAAAATTCATAACTTTGTTATTTAAAATAATTAATTTTATCAATCTACAAAATCAAATAAATAAATATAAAACAAATTAAAATGTAGTTCCATTTGAAAATAAAAATAACAATACAATCTACATAATCAAACAGCAAAATATCAAGAAAATAGAATTCGGTCCAATCAGAAAATAAAATCATTTTTCAACCGTGAAATATGTGATTAAAGTCGTGTTTAGCGGGTGAAACGTGTGGTTGAAACTTTTATCAGATATTCGATTAATTTAATAACATATTAATTTTCAAGTCAAAATCAACAACTAAATTTCCTGGGACCCACGATTTTTCAATTATATATTTCACCATTTTTTTTAATCAAAATTTGTTAAAAACTCAATTTTAATCACTACCAAATAGGGAATAAAAAACACTCTACAAAGTTGCAACACGGGACATGAAAATTCAAGTTAGATTTTGACAACCATTGATTTATTTTATGGTATGCTATATGACCATTTTAAATTACATATTCACTGAACAAAATATTCTACGTGTATACTAATTTTTTTTTTAATTTATTAACCACACATTCTCTTAAAAATTACTATTCAAAACATTTTTTTTTAACAATAATAATTGTCAAACATTAATAATTTTTTTTTTCCTGTCTTTTTTCTATCTTGTTTGCAGTGCGTAAATTCTTCTTTTTCACTTTATCCGGTGATCGCGCATATCTCCCTCCCACGCAGTGGCAAATTAAAGCGGTGACAAGTGGGGTTGCGGGTTGCCCCCCACTATGGTTTATCTACTATAAATATCATTACTTTTTAAAATTTTAATCCCCGTTTGGTTCAATTAAAATTTAAGTCAAAATTAATAATTAAATATTAACTACATTTTTTTTACGGAATTTACAACTTTTTAATTATATATTTTATCAATTTTTATTAAAATCTACTGAATCAAGGGCTTAGTTTTATATAGTGAATAAATCTGACTCCATAGAATAAATAAAATATAACTTCAAAATAATATAAACAATGTTTCCTTAGCCTTGTAGTAAAATATCAATTTTTATTTTTTGTGAAACCTGCTAAATGTACAATCATGAGTTGACAAAAATCTACATCATCCATTTTTTTTTTATTTTTTTTTTAAATTAACAATACGGATCTCGACAACACATGGATTTTTTTTTGGGTGAGTTTACTGGTACATTTGGGCTTACATAAGGGTGTCCATTATGGACACCCTTATGTAAGCCCAAATGTACATCTAGCATTTTCCTTTTTTTTTTTAGCCTAAAATGCATTTTAGAATAATATTTTGATAGATAATGTGTGATTAAAAAATAAGATTTTTTTATTTGCGTGTAATTTTTTTTATTAAAAAATATATAATTAAAAATAAGAATGAAAAATGTGTTTTAAAAATAATAAGTACCAAACGTGCAAGGGCCCACTATTGCTTTTGATTCTGAAAAAGAAATAAATGTGAAGCACGCTAGTCTTTTAAGTCACTATCAGTATGATAATATTTAAAAAAGATTAATCAAGTCTTTTCGTGAGATGACTTAAAATGTTAATCTTCACGATAATTTAAACAATCAATTATGGAAATTTTGACAACACTTTCGGGTGTGCTTAAAATCCAATGAAAATTGAAAATATAGCTGTTATTGTGTCTCATTCGTCTAATAAAAGTAAATAATAATGATTAATTTTTCAATTTTAATCCGATTTTAATCTCTACGGAACACGTCCTAAAATGTCAACTACCACCAAGCGTGAACAATTAGTTTAATCCAAAAAAGATAACCTCCATTTTCTTGTCTGCGTTGTTTAACTTTATTCTTTACCTTTGGTTGAGGATTGGTTGGGTAGGGTGAGGTGGGTAATCCGTAATCCTCTTATTCCAGCTACTGTTTACTGCAATGCAATTATAAATCTTGTTTATCGTGTTCTTTGCATTGAAATACCACAATTATACTTGAATTAAGCTATATGTACTATTGATTATTTTAAAATACTACTTTTTATTTTTGTTGAGAATGTACAGTTAAAAAATAAGAAAAAAAATCTTCAATTTATATGTAAAATTATTTTATGGTAGAACGCTGGATTAAAAACGAGTCCTGAAGAAATGGGTTTTTGAAAAAAAAAAAAAAAGGGTTTGACAAATTGTAATCCCATTTTGAATTTTGCATTTTACTGTATGTGACAGATAGGACAGACTGCACATTGAAGCTGATAGTTAGCGTGTTCAGTGATGATTATGCAATTAAAAATGGGATTATTTTATATTTTACTCTGAACAAGAGTTTTAAATGGAAGAACTTGTTATATCTTTACCATGGATTTTTAGTTCTTACAGATTCAAAACCAAAATACATTGAAAAACTTTCTCAAGAAAATCTCTACCAAAAATTGCCTTCAGTGGAATCTAAATTTGGTGAACCCAAACACTTTTGGTGCTTTCATTGTTGATTCTTGGTTGGATTTGTATTTATATTGACTTTTGACTTGCCTTTTTGAGAAATTTTTATCTGTTTGGGGTGAACTAGAAAAGGATCGACAAATTTGATGGCTGGGATTGGATCAAAATTTAAGAAGGGTTTGGTGATTTTGATTGGATTGCTTCTTTTAGGTGGTGTGATTGTTTCAGCAAAACGGAGTTCGAAATTGGTAAATGGGAGTTTAACAAACAATAGGATTACTGAAGAATTTGGATCAGCGTATTTCAGCAAAATAATCAGTTTCCTGCAGCAAAGCAGAGACACACTTTACCATCATATTTGGCCTGTGAGTTTTTTCTTTTCATTATAAATGTGCTTTTATTTTTCCCTTTGAACTACAATGAATTTGTTATGCTCGGCTGGACATGATAATATTAACCAACATACAGTGTTGTGTTTTCGTACTGCATTCTGAACATCCCTTAAAAGAGAGCTTTTACTGTTTGTTATATCAATTTTCAGGAACTAGAATTTGGTTGGAGAATTGTTGTGGGTACATTGATTGGATTCTTTGGTGCTGCTCTTGGGAGTGTTGGAGGTGTCGGTGGAGGAGGAATATTTGTCCCAATGCTCACTCTAATCGTAGGATTTGATCCAAAGTCGTCAACTGCAATATCGAAATGTAAGGGTTCACAATTTGTATTGGTATCAGATATAGCCCAGATTCTTTTATAAACGCACCAATTCCAACTGATCATTAGCCCTCACTAAACTGTGAAGAAGCATCCAATTAAAGTTCTTAAAAAATTTGCTTGCTATAGAACATTGCATGGTCATTGAATCCTCAATCATTTGACTCAACTTTGACGTGTTAAGCTTTCGTAGAACCTAGAAATTTTGCTTAGTTTTATGCAGAATTCTGAATTAAAACTACCTAGAGGTAGAGGACATATAGTTTCAGACAGTCATTGCTAATTCGTTTTTGTTGGTTATTTGGCTCAGATTTAAATAACTATAATGTTCGACCAGGTCACGTGTAACATGTAAAACTGGGAAACGAATAATATATTTAGTTTCATTTAATTCAGAAGTCAACAGTATTTGTATTCATTTTCTAATTTAGGGGCGAAGCTTTTGGCAAAAGAAACTGATTCATTTGAAGACAACCACTTTGCACAAATACAGAACTGAATTCTGATCCTTTTGATAATTGGACTGTATTTGAGCCTTTTATATTCTGTCCAGGTATGATTACGGGTGCAGCAGGTGCTGCTGTATATTACAATATCAAGCTCCGGCATCCTATACTTGATCTTCCTGTCATCGATTATGATCTAGCTCTTCTTTTTCAACCAATGCTAGTGCTCGGGATCAGCGTTGGAGTTATTTTTAACGTGATTTTTGCAGACTGGATGGTTACAGTTTTGTTGATTGTTCTTTTCATAGGTGATGTCCAATTTATTTACATTTTGCAGTTGCATTTTTTAGGTAACTTAACGATGTCATAACTACAGGTATGTCGACTAAGGCTTTCTTTAAGGGTGTTGAAACATGGAAGAAAGAATCCATTATGAAAAGGGTAGCCTAAAGTCTTAATACATTTTCACTTGTTCCGATATGCTAGTTGATCTTTCGATTTGAAAATCTCTTCTTTCTGTCTGTAAATTCGGTATGCAGGAGGCTTCTAGACGCTTGGCATCTGATTGTGAGTATGCATTACTTTTCAATCTTGAGAAATATTTTGAAAAACATGTTAGTAAGAGTGAATTGAAATCAGATAATGGAAGTGAAGAAGTGCCATACAAACTTGTACCTGGAGGCCCAACTAATGGAACTGGAGTACGTCTCAATGATTATAAAGCATCGGAGGTAACGAACTTCTAATACCTGAATGGTACGTTAGGTAGGAAGGATGGAAACCACACTTAAAAATATTAAGAAAGAAAAGAAGCTAGTATTTTGTTCGTTATACCATCAAGTCTTGTCCTCTACTATGCACCAAACATGCACAAACAGTTACAGATTCAAGAATTAATTTCCGAACCGACGCTGATTTCCGCAAGTCTTGCAGGTCTCGGTTATTGACAATGTCTACTGGAAGGAACTCACTATACTCATTGCTGTCTGGGCCATAATCCTTTTACTTCATATCGGCAAGGTTTTCATCTATTATATTCTTGAAAATCCTCGACTAAGGCCTTTTTTCCCCTTCAAGTTTTCACTCTTTTTATGAGTTTTTATTGAGAAGACTTGTGCATCTTTAATACAGGATTATACAACAACTTGTTCAGTGGCATATTGGACTCTGACCTTGTTGCAGGTACTCCATATGTCGAATTGTGAAATAATATATCCAGGCCCTGGATCACTACCCTACGTTTTTATTATTTATGTCAGAGAGTAAGACAAACATATATCATGACATTTATATTTCTGTTGATTCTCAGATCCCTGTAGCCATTGGAGCATCTGGTTATGAGGCAGTTGGCTTATATAAGGGGTGGAGGGTGATAGCTTCTAGGGGAGAAGCACCAATAAATTGGACAGTGCAACAGTTGATTCTCTGTTGTTGCTGTGGCATATTGGCTGGTATAGTTGGTGGGCTGCTAGGCCTTGGTGGAGGATTCATTTTAGGGCCATTATTTCTAGAGCTCGGAGTTCCTGCACAGGTACTTTGCAATCGTCTTGAATCAATATTGGCACATTTTGTGTGGGTGATTAGATACCAATGCACAATATCAATGAAGAAAAACAAGTCAAGAGTATTATGTACCAAACATGCACATTGATTTGTTACAGTTTGTAACTTCTGTAATGATCGAGTAAGTGATAGAAGGAACAGTGATCACAGATTTCACAAAAGAAAATAAAAAAAAAGATGTCTGCCATTGGATTGTTAACTGGTGTAGGTTTAAAGAATGGGTTCGTTCCTTCCATAGCCCGAACGCTCAGAGCAGCCTTCTCAACTCCTTACAAGCTAGGGGTGTCAATTTGGCTCACCGGCTTGGCCAGGGAAAAGCTCAAGCCGGCCTGGCTCGCGGCTCGGGCCGAGCCCCAATTTGGAGCATCAGCCCGAGACTGTGTCACGGGCCATTTCAGCTCGTGAGCAAATTTAAAATATAAATTTGTATACAGGCAGCCACGCAGAGGCAGCAGGCTGCCTCTTTTCATTATTAAAAAAAAAAAAAAGCTGGCTCAGTAGGCCCGAACCGAACGCTCAGGTCGAGCCTAGATTTTTTGGTCGAGCAAAAGCTCGGTTTGGCTCGGGCCAAAAAAACTCCTAACTATTTTTACTCGAATCGAGCCCGAGCTTCAAGTTTCTGCTCGTTGACATCCCTATTACAAGCTCATCATTTTAGTTGCTCTGCATTTTACCCTAAAATATTCTCTCCAGCGTTTAGCTGCTTATGGAATAACATTATAAATGCACGCATATTCTAAAATTCTTGTCTTAAAACTTGTAATTAACCATCTCCTGCCACGTACAATAGTTCACAATAATTATTTTAAAATCTTCTGATGCAGGTCTCAAGTGCCACAGCCACATTTGCCATGGTATTTTCCTCATCCATGTCTGTAGTACAATACTATCTTTTGAAACGCTTTCCAGTATCATACGGTAAGTTATCCAGCCAACTTCTTTTCAACACATGCATAGTTGTGCATAAGTTGAAGATAGTTATTCATTAGGCATATATTAGATTGTTGCTCAACTAACTGTTACTCTCACTTGCAGCTCTTTATTTTGTTGCTGTAGCTACCGTTGCTGCATTGGTAGGGCAGCACGTAGTAAGAAAGATGATTAATATATTTGGACGAGCATCTTTAATCATCTTTATTTTGGCATTCACCATCTTTGCAAGTGCAGTATCACTAGGCAAGTATTGTTGAACTCTACTTCAAAAATTTAATGCACATTTTTCAAGATTTTGAATGGGAAATTCTGCCCCTGTTTGATGGCCTTGAAAACCCAAAAACAAAGTTTTGAATAGTAAGGGTCCGTTCTCTTTGCAGTTTTCAAGCTGTTTTCTATTTTCGATTTTCCAAAATAGTGAAAATGCGTTCTCTTTCCTATTTTCGAAAACTCATTTTTAAAAACAGGTTTAAAATTTACAAAGAAAATTCAAAACGACAAGTCGTTTTGGGTGTTTTCAATTATAATAAATTTCCAAAAAAAAAATAAAAAAAAATACACATTTTCAACAATTTCAAAATGGACACTCAAAACACAAAACTCAAAGCGGAAAACTGAAACACGAAGAGAACAACTCCTAAATTTTTGGAGAACGTGTGTTTAAAACGTTAGGAAAAGTGTTGGGTTTGTGTTTATAATATTTTATTGTGCGGTTAAAAATAAATATATAGAAAAAAGAGTATTTGAATAATGGTTGTCAAACAAGGGCTCAATCTCATCGTGTTGCTTAGTTAAAAAAAATTGTGGTTGCATCATTCTTGACAGGTTGGGTTGGTATATCGAACATTATCGGGAATGCGGAAGGAAAAGAATATATTTGGTTTTATAACATCTGTGAGTATAAGTCCTAGGGTTTGAAGCATGTGTATGTCTATTTTCCTCGGTAACTATTCTTCTTTTCGATGGTGTAAATGTGTAATATTCCCAAGAATTAAAACGTTCCTTTATAATTTGATATTGAAGATCACATTCTCCCTTTTAAGGGTTTATTATTGCCTTCAATATCTAATATTCGGTCAGGAATAATGAAGGAAATAATACGAAGATTCATATTCATATGCTGTCATTTAAAAGAACAAAATAGCTATTTCTTCATAACCACCTAGAGCACTTGATCACACATGTAACTCGAAAGCAATTCTTTTGTGAAATTCGTCGAGATTGTGAAAAAGGGGGAGTGTTTACTACAGCGAGAGAGGTAAAAATCTTGAATCGTCAATGATAAACTTTCATTGGGAGGACACATTTGTTAAATCGCCTCATCTAAAACTTAGCCATTGTTTGATGATCATTATTGTGTGAAAATAATGTTTTGAATAGTGGTTTTTTGAAAGGGGTATTTCGGTAAATAGATCATGCATATTAGATTTTATGTTTATTATAATTCTCAAGGGGAATCATGTACCTTATCATCACTATGAGTGCTGCAATTTGTACGAATATTGGCTAGGCAAAAGATGGACCAATGAATAAAGTATGTCCAACTTTCATTAAATAATTAATTACTTTATTCGATTTGTAACTCACAAGGGTAGAAAAATATTGTTGGATAATCCTATTTCTTCATGTTTCGTTTACTATTTGCAAAGTGTACTGGGATTGAGGGTGTATTTGAGCCACATTATTTTGGAAGAATGTATTCTGAAATAGTAGATTAATGAAAAATATGTGGTTGAAAAAGAAGGAAAAGTTATTGATGTGATGTAAAATATTATTTTATTGAAGAATGTGTGGGTGAAAACGAGTAGAAGAATGAAAATGAAAATTTTATTATGGCTCAAACGGGGGCCGAATCTGTTATTAGGAATCAACAATGCTACAAATAGTCGTTAGAAAGACGGATGAAGGAAAGATAATAGGTTTAAGGAACAATTTTTTTTTTTTAAAATGGTCTTTTAGACATCAAGACCTATCATATCTATTATTTTTAATGTTGTTTTGCTACGAGATCATAAATCGTACATTTGATTTTTCCATGGCCTTACAATATGAAGTTTTGAACTTTTTTCTTTCCATTTTAGGTGATTATGTATATGATAGATACACGTAGATTCGATTTATTGTAGTTATTATGAAAATCTCTTGAACCCGTATACTCATGTTATTACTAAAATTTATTGTCACTTCTGTCCTCAACGAACTTGGAATAATGGAATTTTTGCCTGCCTGTGTTCACTATATGTAGTATTCTTTGTTTAACAAGGTTAATGTCAGGTAAGTTGGCTCGCTGCAGGATGAGGAGGTCAAAATGGGAATGAATGATGTAATTGTTATCCATGTTCTTTGGGTTAATTCATTCACTAGTTTATAAAGAAGACGAGTAGTTAGTGAGCTCGTCTATACTAATGTGGGTATGATCGATGTCACTTTATAACAAGTTAAGACTATACATGAATATTATAAAAAACAATATGGTTAAACTTCAAAGCCTGTGCATTGGAGTGATGATTTGAAAGTATATAATAAAGAGTGGGCACGGGATGAAATGTCATGTTGGGTGAGTTGTAACACTAAACGAGTTCTTTTATCAAATGAAATATCATTTCAACTATACATCATGTCCCTTCAAGACTATGTCCTTGTCTATTGTTGATTTTCATTAGATTTTCATCATAAATATGGCTGTTTTTTTCAATTGTTGGCCTCCACACCTCTCACATGTGGTCAAATGTTGCGGCTGTAGGTGTGTGTAACAATTGAAATTTGAATTAAAATCTGCCAAAGAATTGGCTCCAGACACAGTCTACATATACCGTAATAGGTAGATCTTCATGAGAGATGACATAAGATCTGAAGGCCTTCGCCCATTACGGACTCATGTAACTGCGTTGAGGCCTGCCAAATTTGCCCAAAAGGTCATTTTTGTTGCTTGGTAGTCGATTTGAGAGCTTCGGAAGGCACGCCATTTTCTTACTACGCCTAAGTAGAACTTTGTACATACTGGTGTAACATGGAATGAGGACTCAATACGAGAAAAAAATTAATACAAATTCAAATTTACGAGAAAAAAATTCCTATGATGGGAAGCAAATTTGAAGTGAAATTCATTTCAAAGCTTGGATTTTTTCAGGCAAATTTAAAGTGAAATTCACTTAGCTTTATCCCCCACAACGTCCTTATCCGCGTTTAGATGATGATAAATGAGGGATTCCCAACTTATAATAACGTTAAAAAAAAGTGCTCAATCATGAGCAGAAGGACACAACTTGGGCCATGAGCCGCCACCAGAATAAACATCAAATAGTTCCTCTACATTTGGAGGTCAGCTATTTATTATTATTATTATTATATATTGTACATTACTCACTGTAAAACTGAAAAAATCCTTACGGGCTTCCAAGATTTGAGCAAGAACCACAATAAATATAATTTCTAAAGAAAGAAAAATGTTAGAAGGGAAGGGTTTGATAGAGGATACAGACATGCCAGTGAAGATGCAGATCCAAGCAATGGCTTTAGCTTCTCAAGCTCTAGATCTCTATGATGTTTTAGACTGCAAATTCATTGCTGCCCACATCAAGAAGGTGATAATAACACGTCTTGTCGTGATTAGAAGTTACTTCTTTGGAACAAAATAAGCAACTTATAACTTAGAAATTTACTTTCTGGATCTTGTGTACAAGTTGATGATATTAGCTATGTTTGGCAGGAGTTTGACAAGAAATATGGGAATGGATGGCAGTGTGTGGTAGGATCCAACTTTGGGTGTTTTTTCACACACAGCAAAGGGACTTTCATATATTTCAAATTGGAGACTCTAAATTTTCTCATCTTCAAAGGTTCTTCTTCCCCATCAACTCCACCTCCATAGCAGTCTTTCATAGTTCGTTATGGTTCAAACACGACTCCATAGTACAACGGAATGATTTTAGCTTATTTTTCTTCTTGTGTCGTCTAGTCCATCTTACCAAGCATGCCGTTTAAGAAATTTCAAGTTGTAGATGAGTACTTAAATACTTGACTTTAGAGGAAGCATTTCCAATGCTTTCTATGCAGTGTTATGTTGCAGAAATAGAATGTGTTTGGTTCCACTAATTGAAAATAAATTATGTGAAATGGCACCAAAAGAATAAAGTTCAACACACATGATTGCAATTTCTACCAAGCTTCCAAGGAAATTGAACAATATTGTTGTTTCTAATATAAATAAGTGTGCAAAGTTGAAGCACTAAAGAATCTTCATGACCAAAATAAAAAAAAAATCTCTCAAATCACTGGAGTTAGTAGAGGTTTGTGTAGAAAGTGAGCCTCCAAGTTTGCGATGACTAGGTCAGCCATGGCTTTGCTAGTTTCAAATGTGTCACTTCCAACATGAGGCAAAAGAACAACATTTTCGAGTCTAAGAAAAGATTCAGGTACCTTTGGCTCATTCTCAAACACATCGAGTCCAGCTCCAGCTATCCGTCCTTCAAGTAATGCAGACACAAGTTCGGGTTCATCAACGTGCGCACCTCGTCCAATATTGATGAGAACACCTTTCGGTCCTAAAGCATCTATGACATTTCGATTCACAATGTGGTGGGTTTCTTCTGTCAAAGAGCATGCCACAATTAGGATTTCACAGTTGGCAGCTAAATTGATGATGTTGGAGTAGTATCTGTAATTTGTAGTTGGTTTCTTGGTTCTGGAGTGGTAACTGATGGTGCAGCCAAAGGCTTCGGCTCTCTTGGCTATGGCTGAACCAATCCTGCCCAATCCAACTATGCCAACTGCTTTACCACTGAACTGAAAAAGGGACCAGCAAAAATGAAAACCAAAACAGGAATATCATTAAAAATTCGAGAAAACAAAAAGACGATATGATGATTCAAGTGAGCGGCCCTAACATTGTAAAGAGCCTGAAAACATCAGTTAAATTCACTCAAAAGTTGAGACTAAGTGCACATTTGATACACGGTATATGATAAAACTGGACAATAAAATGAACACAATTTCAGGTTCTTTTTCTTTCTTAAAAGCAGATTTTGACAACCATATTTTGCGAGATAACACACTGCTTGATAATTTATAATGGTGACACATTATTCTAATGCCTCAACATGGAACAGAAATTCTACAATTCTCCAAACTTTTGTAGTCGAACCCAAAGTTCCACTTCCTATGAAAGCCCAAGTTTTTCTTCATCGCACAGAATTCGACTACAGAATTTCATCGAACACATTGAGCACAGTTTTACTCAATTATGAACAAACAAGAAGAATCATATCTGACTTCAAATTCATATAAAATATTCATAAAATTATCACAGCGTATCAGAATTCCCGATTCACAAACCTTAGCAGTCAACTCAAAATCACCATTTTTCCAGGATCCATTTCTCACAAACCCATCACAAGCACAAATCTTCCTCAAAGTCGCCAATATCAATCCAATGGCTGTATCAGCAACATCTTCAGTTAGAACATCAGGCGTGTTTGTAACTCTGATCCCTCTTTTTTCACATTCATTCAAATCAATCTTGTCCACTCCGACGCTGTAACTCGCCACGATTTGCAAATGCGGCAGTGCATCAATCAGGTTCGAGTCAGCATTAAATGAAGCGTTGCCCACCACTGCGACGATTGAATCAGAGTTTTGTTCCAAAAACTGGGTTTTGGAATGCGACTCCCAGAATCTGAAGAGTGTGAAGCGCTTTTCGAGTTCTTGTTCGAGATAGGTTAACATGGGACAGGTCATTAGCACGCCCACACCCTCCATTATTTTCTGCAGTAAATAACATCCAAGTTTGACAAGTATGTATTGAACTTCAAATCGATTATTTTCTGAATAATTCTATTCGTACATAATTCTTTACCGAATTTTTTACCGAATTGACAAGTGGCGGCCCCCTATTGGGGGGCGTCCGTGGGGCCCGGGCGCCCCCCCAATAGGGGGCCGCCACTTGTCAATTCGGTAAAAAATTCGGTAAAGGATTATGTACACGTAGCGCGATCGTTTCTGAATAATGATTTTCAAAGGGTAAAATGTCAAAAGGTCGAATGAATTAGATTCTAATTGATTCGAGAATGTTTTCAATTTTAGGCAATTTAATGAGTTTTAAATTCTCGACTAATCTAAATTCGAATAAGTTCTTTTATTGATTTCTGATTTTTCCAATCATATCCATAAATCTAGATTTTGATATTGTGTTTTTCCATATGAGAGGTTTTGTGCTTAAGATTGATTCTTTTTCAACTCAATCGTATGATAATATCTCAACACATTATTTACTAGTTTTATTGACTTCGTCCACATTAACAAATAATTTGAAATATCTTCACTTTCATAAAAACATATTCGAGTGAACTAGCAATGATTCGAAGAACCTCCGTCTCCTAATCCACAACCATTGGACAACCAAAGACTACACTAAAACAACTGAAGTCATTAGTCTTTAATTCCTCGTTCGAACTAAAGAAGTTACAAAGGCCCAAAAGGTAACATAAATTTGGCTAGGACTTGTCTGGTAGAGCTTCTCAGAAAATTTTAAGCAAAATTGTGACCATTGTCGGAGGCAGAAAGTCAATTCCATAGCTGCAATATTGGACCATTAGAAAATGAAATTACCGAAGAAGCCCACATCCCTTAAGATAATGAATAATATGAAAGGCAAAAAGGTCATTACGTCATAGAATGGTCCAATATTGCGGCTATGGAAAATGTTGATAAGCAACTGTGAAATTTTTCCTTGGCAATGGTCAAAATTAACATTTTAATTGCAACAAGACAAACTCCTAGTGCAGAAAGAAAAATTCATTTATACAGTCATTAATGGATTGTAAACGGTACATGTAGCATGTCTCGGTGCAGAAAATATCATGGTAACAACATTTTTAAGTACTCAATCCAGGTATTATCCTTTGGAAAAAAAACTTGTTTGTGCCCAAATCGAACAGAGACTCGGCTTGTTACAATTTCAACGTAATCAAAAAACTGGAGTCAATAGAGGTTTGTTCGAAAAATGCGCCACGAGGTTATCCACAACAAGGTCGGCCATGGCCTTGCGAGTTTCCATGGTGCAAGTTCCCACATGAGGGGAAAGAACTACATTATCCAGGCGGAGGAGTATCTCTGGCACTTCAGGTTCGTGCTCAAGTACATCAAGCCCAGCACCTCTCAGCCGGCCTTCAACAAGCGCTGATATGAGTTCAGGTTCGTCAATGTGATCTCCTCTTCCGATGTTGACGATAACTCCATCTGAACCCAATGCATCGATGACATCGCGGTTGACAATATGGCGAGTTTCGTCTGTTAATGCACATGCCACAATAAGGATTTGAGAGTTGGAAGCCAAGTCGAGTACGGATGGATAGTAAGTGTATTTCGTGTTTGATTTTTGCGAGCGTGAATGATAGCCGATTGAACAGCCGAAACCTTCAGCTCTTTTGGCAATTGCAGATCCAATCCTCCCCAAACCTATTATACCAATTGATTTGCCACTCAACTGCAAGAAAGTTGGATAAATGATATTGTATCAATTTACGATAAGAAAAGACTACAAAGACAAAACAAACCTTGTGGGTCAACTCGAAATCGCCATTTTTCCATAGCCCACTCCTTACAAATCGGTCCGCCACACAAATCCTCCTCAATGTCGCCAAAGTAAGCAAAATAGCCAAATCCGCCACCTCATCCGTCAAAGCGTCTGGCGTGTAGGTGACACGTATACCCTTCTCTTTGCACTTAGGTAAATCAATTTTGTCCAACCCGGAGCTGTGACTCGCTATGATTTCTAGATTTGGGAGCGAGTCGATTAGTTCCGAGTTAGCACCGTGGATTCCATTTCCTACCACTGCGAGTATAGATTTTGAGTTTTGATTGATGAATTCGCGCTTGGAATTTGGGGGAATTTGCCAGAATTTGAAAAGGGTGAATCGTTTGGAGAGCTGTTCTCGGAGGTAATTTGACATTGGGCAAGTTAACAACACGCCTATGCTTTTCATTGTCGATCCGATCGGAGGAATCACAGTTGGAGTTGGTTCATGAAATGAATTCCTTGATATTTCTTGTACACATTCTAAAGGAAAATTTACTGCTCTAGTCCTTTAACTTTGCCAAAGTAAGTACTTAAATCTCTATTCAAATTTGTCATTTAAGTTTTTAACTTTCAGTTACCGTGCAACTTAATCATCACTCAATTAAAACTATTAGTTTAGCCCTAGTAGTTTTATCAACCCACCTTCATTTTCTTCATAAACAATGGGAACTTTAAAAAGAACAAGGGGAATGAAGTAAAGTTTATCACGAGACATTCTTTGTGATGGGTAACAATGAGTCGAGTTGAGCTAGCCACCTAGGCTAAGCTAGCCCAATAAGTGAGTTGGGTTCGACTTGTTGACCAAGGATTCAAACACAACGAGGTCCGTGGGCACAACATGTGACGAGTCAAGTTGGGTTAGGTCATGCGATCTTCTATTTCTAAACATAATTTAAAGAAAATCTAAAAAACAAGATAGAAAACAAGGAGTTAAGCTTAATTAAGTAAAAATATAAATGAGGAAAATCACTCACCGGCCCACCCTACGAGTTCGCCTGTGGATTGACTCGCAAAGTCCACAAGCTTTACTTATCAAAATCTAAGCTTGACTTGCCTCATGGGCTCAACTTTTTGGTCATTCATCTAAAAAAATTAGAAAAAATGGAAAATGTTACATTAATTTATGTCTAGTAGCATATTAGGATTGAACTCTTCAATCTTTCATGTGGTGTGATTATGGATTCACAACTTTCAAAGGTAGTGTTCAAAGTCCCGATCTATTTAAATTAGTGAATCTGGATACTCGAATGACTAAATACATCAATAGTCATTAAAGTAACACTTGACTTTTACATGACTTACCGTTAAAGTGCAAAGTTTTCAAATTATTAAACATTTATCTCCGATTCAACTAAAAGTCATGTGCGAAATTAACAATTTTGTCATGTGGATATCTAAATTTACATATTTAAATAAGTTGAGGACTCAAAACTTCGTATTTAAAGATTGGAGACCCATAATCACACTAAGTGAAAGGTTTGACAACCCAACCCTAATTATTCTAATTACTTTTATAGGCCATAGAAAGAAACCAATTCTATTGCACAGCTTCTGGATATGGCTATGGCAGCCACACAAGTGTCCAGGATTTACACTCTCCAGCAGCCTCATCCAACTTTGCCTAGATTTTCCCCTCATCAAACTGCTCTCCCCACGACGCCATTCAGGAATCTCTCACTTGTTCGAGCTTCGAAACCTGGAAGAGAAAACACAAATGATCCCGATTCTGCAACCTTCATTTCTTCGGTAAGCCACACGCTTTAACAAGCAATGGTTGATGAAAAATTTAATTGTGGATAATCATTAATCCCTGTGCAAGTTTTTATTGGATAGGGGGACTTGAATTACTTGCTGAGATTAGGAGCTGGTTCTTTTGCTGGTGCAGCTGCAATTAAGTATGGAAGTATAATATTCCCAGAAATAACACAGCCCAACATTGTGCAGGCACTGGTTATGATAACTACTCCAGTTATTGTAGCTGTCGTTCTTCTGATCAAGCAAAGCCGTGTAGATTGAACAAGTTCTTATTTGATTTTTGCCCTGGAAGTGAACCCAAGATGAATTTCGTCGGGCTTCTATTTGGAGATCGAGGATCCCATGATTTTTGAACTCGATAGACAGTATAGATTTTCGACTATGGTACATGAAGAAAACAGTGAATTTCATGAGTAAAATGTTATGAAAATGAGTTGTTTAGAGGCCTTGGGTTTATGAATGACCTTCCTGTTAAGGGCTTTTCTGGTTTCTTATTCTTCTGTTATTTTCGCTGAACTTACTTTTTATAGTTTTTCAAGCATTGAATGCAAGCTGCAGGCTCAAGAAGAAAAAAAGTTACGTATTGAATGAGAGCATTCAATAAGAACTGCGACAGAATGAAGAAAAAAACAGAAAAAACTTCCTTCGACAAGCTAATTCTCATAGTTCTGGAGGGGAATAAAGTGAATAAGCATAATGCTATTCATCCCCAGTGTGTTTACAAACACAGTTTAGGTGGCTCTAAATGATAGGTTAAATGAAAGGTGAAAACGTCACCTAAACTGTGTTTGTAAACACACTGGGGATGAATAGCATCACTTCTTGAATAATCGCAACAAAAAAATTACACCGTTTAATGACAAAATCAAACCAGGGGCATTAACATTGATTTGTTCGTAAAACGAGCTTCCAAATTCCCAATGACAAGGTCGGCCATGGCCTAGCGCGTTTCTATTGTGCCACTTCCCACTGTCGAATAAATCTGTAATTTTGTTTTCTTTGTCAGTCATATGGAATTTGTTTAATAATGTGGTTGTTACCTAGTTTGTAGGAACAAGTTCTGCACATATTTCAGTTGCTATTTTGTTGTTTCTAGACTTGAATGTAAGCCTACTTAGAGGCCTCTAATCATTAAATAAGAGATGTCAAGAATTCACCTCCTGTATTCCAGAATATTTCTTTGTTTTCTGTTCTCTATTTTCTTAAGAAAGAGAGTTTCTATCAATGGTATTAGAGCCGATTAAAAGTCGTAGCAGCAGTAGCAATCATCCATGGTGGCCGACAATTTTGTGCTGCCCGCAATTCCCTGCTTTGATGGCCACTATGATCATTGGAGTATGTTGATGGAGGTCTTCTTGAGATCGAAGGATTTCTGGCAAGTTGTTTCTGAAGGAATTCCAAAGCATGCACCTGATACAATAGCGACACATGCACAAAAGGTAGAATATGAAGGCCAACATTTGAAAGATCTCAAGGCTAAGAACTATTTGTTCCAAGCCATTGAGAGATCAATCTTGGAGACTATCCTCTGTACAGAAACCTCAAAGCAGATTTGGGATTCTATGAAAAAGAAGTATTAAGGCTCTGCGAGGGCAAAGAGGCAGCAACTACAAGCCCCGCGATCAGATTTCCAGACTACTCGGATGAAGTCAGGAGAACCAGTTTCGGATGACTTCTCCCGAGTGATGACCATTGTAAACAAAATGCAAATCCACGGTGACAAGACAGAAGATATACCATTGTAGAGAAGATCCTCAGATCAATGACACCACAGTTCAACTTTGTTGTGTGTTCTATAGAAGAATCCAAAGACATTGATGAGCTTTCACTTGATGAACTCGAAAGCTTCTTGCTGGTTCATGAACAGAAGATCAGAAAGCAGGACAACAGGGGATTAGAGATAACAAAAATCAACAACAACATGGTAATCATTTTCGAGAGTATTAAGGAAAAGGACGGAGCAGAGGTGGATTTCATTCAGGCAATCACAGATCAAGGGCAGCAGACAAAACAAGTGTTGAATGTTACAGATGCCACCAATATGGACACTATCAATCTGAATGTCGAGCTAACCTATCTAAAAACAGTGTAGAAAATTCAAATTTTTGCAGAAAAGGAAGAGGAAATTTCCTCGTTAATGGTGTGCAATGCAAAAGAAGATACCAACAAGAAATTGCGGTACTTGACACTGGCTGCAACAATTATATGTTTGGAGATAGGACAATCTTCTCTTCCTTACGAATCTTTTAGAGATGATGTGAAGTTTAATGACAATTCAAGAGTTTCAATTATGGGAAAAAGGACAAATAATTATCTAAACTAAGGAAAATCCTACTCAAACTATTTCCAATGTTTTATTTGTTCTAGAATTGAAGACAAATTTGCTAAGTATCGGGCAATTACAAGAGAACGGCTATGAGATCTCCATTAAAGACGGAGTTTGCATAATTCAAGATGCAAAATTGGGTCTGATTGCTCAGGTTAGCATGACAGTGAATCGCATGTTCCCACTCTACTCAACAATGTCGCGCAATCATGCTTTTCAACAAAACTGAAAGACGAAGCTTGGTTATGACATTTTCGAAATGGTCATCTAAACTTTGGAGATTTAAGAACACTTCAGCAGAATGATATGGTGGATGATCTTCCGTGGTTTGGATATCCCTCAGAAGTGTGTGAAGAATGTGTTGTTAGTAAACAACACCGAGATCCATTTCCAAAAGAAAGGACAAAAATAGCAAGAAATATGTTGGGATTGTGCACTTCGATATTTGCGGGACAATTAATCACGTTTCCAATGGAGGTAAACGATATTTGATTACTTTAATCGAAAATTTAAGTAGAAAAACTTGGTTGTACTTCCTATAGGAGTGTTAGAATAAATCAGTTATTTGTAACAGATAGGAGAGAGATTAGTATGCAACATTACACTTCCTTAAATTCAGGAGTGGAATAGAATTCTGATAGCTAATAGTACAATCGATTTTGCATTGCTGGTAGCTGAATTCCAGAATGTTCCTAGCTGCCAACACTTGTATAAATTAGTGTATTTCGACTGATGAATTAATCCAAGTAAATACAACATTTTCACTCTTCAATTTCTAACTTGGTATCAGAGCCTTACAATGGCCAACACTGGATCTGGAAATCAATCTGAGTTCAACACTGCAGCAACCACTCAGCTAGCAGCCGGCCAGAACTTGTCATTTGGAATGAACATCACACAGACACCTGCAGTGAAGCTTGACAGGAACAACTTCCTCCTATGGAAGAACATGATAATGCCCATAATTAAAGGGCACAATCTTGAGGGATACCTGATGGGGACAAAGGAGTGTCCACCTGAGTTTCTAGCCACCCAAACAACCATTGGTCAGGAAGAAGCAGTTGAGATGACTCAAAATCCTGAGTTTGTTAGATGGAGTTCAGCTGATCAGCTCCTTATGGGCTGACTGTATTCATCCATGACACCAGAGATCGCTATGAAGGTAATGGGCTGTGCAAGCTCGAACAAACTTTGGATAGCTGTAGAAGAAAGTTTTGGGATATTAAACAAATCACGAGTGATGTTCCTCGTAAGTGAATTACAGAGAATCAAAAAAGGATCCATGACAATGGATCAATACCTAACCTCCATCAAGCAATTGGCAGATAATTTGGAAATAGCTGGTAAGACAATCGAGCAAGGTGATCTGATTACACAGGTTTTATCAGGCCTTGATGAGGAATACACGCCTATTGTAGTACAGATAAATAGCAGGGAGACTGTAACCTGGTATGAACTTTCTTCTGTACTCATGACCTTTGAAAGTCGACTTGAGCACTTAAATCAGGTCAAGAATAACTCTGCATCACTCAGCATAAATCAATCAAGTGTACAACTAGTGCATCGAACTGGTTCAGGATTTACCAGAGGTTTCAGAGGAAGTAGTAGTGGAAGACCTTCTAGTTTCAGAGGTAGAACTAGAGGAAGGGGCAGAGTCATAACCAACAGACATAATGAAATCAGGGGGCCATGCCAAATCTGTGGCTTAAGCAACCATTCAGCAAGTTGGTGTTACAACAGATATGATGAGAGATACATGGGGAATAAACCAGGGAACTCTGGTCAACAGAACACCAATCAAACACCTACAGCCTATGTAGCAATGCCTGCAGTCCTTGATGATCCAGCTTGGTTTGTGGACTCTGGAGCAACCAATCATGTGACAATTGATAAAGGTAACATGAATATTGCTGAGAAATACGAAGGTAAGGAAAAGCTACTTGTTGGTAATGGAGATATGCTTCAAATTGCACACATTGGAAATAGAAAATTCAGCACTAAAAGTAATAAGACACTAGATCTGAACAAATTGCTGCATGTTCCCTCAATCAAAAGAAATCTAATTAGTGTCTCCCAACTCTGTGATGATAACTGTGTATTTATAGAGTTCTATTCTAACTATTGTGCTGTAAAGGATATCCAAACGAGGAGGACCCTGCTGCAAGGAGTGCTTGAAGATGGATTGTACAAGTTGCAGTTGCCTAATCTCAAACCAGGAAGCACCCCTTTCAAGTCAAATCAACAAAATAATTACCACTGTTTCACAGCCAAGTCTAGTGATCAGTCGTGTTCAGTTAAAAACGTTTCAGAGTCTGAGCTTGATCTTTGGCATAGGAGACTAGGGCATCCTTCAAACCTTGTTATAAGTCAAGCTCTAAAGTCTTGTAATAAACTTGTTAAAACTAGTGAAATTCCTGTTTTTTGTGAATCGTGCAAGTTCGGTAAATCACATGCTCTTCCGTTTAATTCTTCATCCTCACATGCCTCAAATCCTTTGGATCTCATCCACACTGATGTGTGGGGGCCAGCCCCCTTAAACTCTACCACAGGGCATAGATATTATATAATTTTTATTGATGATCACAGTAGGTTTACATGGATTTATCCAATGAAGCATAAATCTGAAGCTTTAACCATCTTCACACACTTCAAAAACTAGATAGAAAACAAGCTAGATAGAAAAATTAAATGCCTCCAATCTGACTGGGGAGGGGAATTCAGAAACTTCAATAACATAGCACTTGAATGTGACATTGAACTTAGGCACTCCTGCCCTCATACTTCTGCTCAAAATGGGAGAGCTGAGCGTAAGCACAGACACATCACAGAGGTCGGCTTATGCCTCTTGGCTCAGGCTCAAATGCCTCTTTTTTACTGGTGGGAAGCCTTTAAGGCTGCTGCCTATCTGATCAATAGGCTACCTACACCTGTCTTGCATCATAACTCACCTTTTCAGACCTTATTCAACAAAAAATTTGACTACAACGAACTTAGAATATTTGGTTGTGCTTGTTTTCCATGCCTTAGACCTTATCAGAAAAACAAGTTCAATTTTCACTCTCAAAAATGTGTTTATCTTGGCTACGGTGATTCCCATAAAGGTTATAAGTGTCTTAGCTCAAGTGGTAGAGTCTATGTCTCAAGACATGTCGTATTTAATGAACAAGATTTTCCTTTTAAGTCCGGTTTTCTAAACAAAAATACTCAGACTCAAGCCAGTAATACCACAGTAAGTTTTCTCCCTTTCAGTGATATCAACCAGAATTCCAACCCTCAAATGGCAACTGCTGCTCCTACAATTCAACCTGAAAGCACTGCTGCAGTAGACCTCATAGATGGAGAGATTGGTAGAGATGTGGTAATTTCACATCATGATGAATCAGTGGCGGTTAATGAAACTTCAAAAGTTCAGGAAACTAGAGTTGATACTCAAAATGAGGCTGAAGAAATAGTTTTACCAGATACAATTTTGAGTCGAAATCTTGAACATTAGATGATTACTAGGAGCAAGGCAGGGATATTCAAACCCAAAATATATACCAGTCTAGCAGTTAAAGATTTGGCAGTAACTGAGCCAGAAAATACTGACGAAGCACTCTCAATTGGCTGCTGGAAACATGCTATGAAGGAAGAATATAATGCACTCATGAAGAATGATACCTGGACACTAGTTCCTGCTGAAAGAGGAATGAAAATCATTGGGAACAAGTGGGTATTCAAGTTGAAACATGATTTGAATGGAAAAATAGCAAGGTACAAGGCTAGGCTCGTTGCTAAGGGTTTCCTTCAAACTCATGGTATTGATTTTAATGAGACCTTCAGCCCTGTTATTAAGGCTTCAACCTTAAAGATTATCCTGACATTGGTTGTGACTAAGGACTGGCAGATCAGACAGGTTGATATAAACAATGCCTTCCTAAATGGTAGCCTGAATGAGGTGGTTTACATGGATCAACCACAGGGTTTCATCAACAAGAAACTTCCTAGCTATGTATGCAGACTTAAAAAGGCTCTGTATGGTCTAAGGCAAGCCCCACAAGCCTGGTACGACAAGCTGAAACACACACTGATGAAGTGGAATTTCAAACAATCAAGGGCAGACAATTCCCTATTTTTCCTTACAAGAGAAACTGATATAGTGTTTGCTTTGATATACGTGGATGATATTGTTATAACTGGGAACAATGGTCAGCAATTACAGGAGTTCATTGATAAGTTGAACACTACTTTTGCACTTAAAGACATGGGGAAACTTAGAGAATTTCTGGGAATTGAGGTTCAAAGAAATGCAGCTGGTCTACATTTGAAGCAAACCAGATATGCAACTGAATTGTTAAAGAGATTTGGTTATGAAGATTTGAAGCCTAGCCTTACCCCTATGGCTGCAGGGAAATTGATTTCAAAGGATGAGGGACAAGCAATGAAAGATCCCACCTCTTACAAAAGCGCCATAGGGGGTCTTCAATACCTTATCCATACCAGGCCAGATTTAACTTATTCAGTAAACAGGTTAAGCCAGTCTCTTCAGGCACCAACTGACTCTCATTGGAAGCTACTTAAGAGGGTGTTTCGATATCTGAAGGGTACTCTAAATTATGGATTAACTATACAGAAAAATGACAGTCTTCACATCACAGCATTCACTGATTCAGATTGGGCCTCTTGCCCAGATGACAGGCGATCCACAGCTGGGTATTGTGTTTACATTGGAGATAACTTGGTGTCATGGTGCTCTAAAAAACAACATGTAGTCTCCAGGTCCAGTACAGAAGCCGAATACAGAGCCTTAGCTCACTGTTCTGCAGAAATAACCTGGATTCAATCCCTGCTTAAAGAGTTGGGAATTCCATAGCAGTTCACTCCTATTATTTGGTGTGATAATCTGAGTGCAAGTGCTTTAGCCTCCAATCCCGTATACCATGCTCGCACAAAGCACATCGAATTGGATGCTCATTTTGTAAGAGACAAGGTACTAGACAACCAGCTCAAAATTCACTATGTTCCCTCTTCAGACCAAACAGCAGACATGTTGACTAAGCCAGTGTCACAATCGAGATTTCAGTTGCTTAGGGACAAGCTTGGAGTGGTGGAACACACTCCACCTTGAGGAGGGGTGTTGGAATAAATCAGTTATTTGTAACAGATAGGAGAGAGATTAGTATGCAACATTACACTTCCTTAAATTCAGGAGTGGAATAGAATTCTTTTAGCTAATAGTACAATCGATTTTGCATTGCTGGTAGCTGAATTCCAGAATGTTCCTAGCTGCCAACACTTGTATAAATTAGTGTATTTCGACTGATGAATTAATCCAAGTAAATACAGCATTTTCACTCTTCAATTTCTAACTAGGAGAAATCTGAAGATCTTATAGCATTTAGGAGCTTTACGGGTATGGTTGAAAATAAAGCATGAAACTTAATAAAGGTGTTGCGTACAAATCGTGTAGGGGAATACAATTCACACGAGTTTGCTGAATTTTGTGAAAATCATGGCATCGGACAACAACTAACAACAACTTATACCCCACAACAAAATGGGGTGTGTGAGAGAAAAAATCGCACGATCATGAATATGGTGAGAAGTTTGTTGGTGGGAAGTCGAGTCCCAAAGTGTTTCTGGCCTGAAGCTATAATTGGAGCATCCAAATTCTAAACAGAAGCCATACTCTAGTAGTTCAGAACAAAACACCAGAAGAGGCATGGAGTGGAAGAAGATCAAGTGTTGGGCATTTCAGAATCTTCAAATGTATTGCTTATGCCCCCATACCAGACGATAGGGCTGTCTGTGGGTTGGTTCGGTTTGGTTCTGCTCGGTTCCAAAATTTTCGAGTATTTATTAAATGGACCTGCCGGGTCCAAATATAATTAAGGAATCGTTCGAGTTCAGGTTCGGTTCGATTCCATACCATAATTAAATTTTTAATATTTACAGCAACACTACATAAATATAACTAATGACATTTCATTCGTAACTTTTACAAATTAACGTATCCAAATTAAAAAATATATAAATAACTAATTGTCGAATACCATTAATTCAATGCATACAAATACCAAAAAGTAGATATTAATATTAAAATGTCGGTAATCCATATTAAAAAATTGAGGCTCAAGACTTAAAATTATGAAATGATCTGATTTATTTAATTAATTTATTTAGAAAAAATAAAATAATTTAATCAATTCAATAAAAAAAATAAAAAAATTATTTAGTTTCGGTTCTTGGATTCTTGGTCTAAACCCGAGACTCGATCCATACCCATCGGTTCTCGATTCGAGTACCCATTCGGGTATTTAACTTATGAAGAACCGCTCAATTCGGTCCGGTTCGGTTCGGGTTTGGTCTGGTTCGATTCGGCACTTTTGGACACCCCTACCAGACGAGAAGAGGAAAAAGCTAGATGATATGGCAGAAAAGTGCATCTTTATTGGAAAAACAATCATTCCAAAGCATACATGTTGTATAATCCAAGCACAGGAAAAGCTGTAATAAACCGAGATGTGAAATTTGATGAAGAAAGATTTTGGGAATGGAATGGAGATTGAGTTCAACAACAAATTCCTGCAAACTTTTATGTAGAAGAGGAAACCAAACCTATGATAAACTCACAACAACTAATAGATGAACTAGTAGCAGTAGCTCAAAACCCACCTATAGTATAAACAGATTTTAGATCACAAAGGTTCAAAAGGAGACCTGCATGGATGACCGATTATGAGGTGACGGGTATTGATCATTCTGAGGATCCACTTACACACTTTGCTCTTTTCTCAAATTGTGATCCTATAACCTTCACTAATGCTTCCAAACAACTGAAATGGTGGAGGGCTGTGGATGAAGAGATTGCAGCCATAGAAAGGAATAACACTTGGGAGCTGACTGATCTTCCAAATAGAGAGAAGATCATTGGTGTCAAATGGGTGTACAAAACAAAATTAAAAGAAAATGGCGAAGTTCACAAATACAAGGCAAGATTGGTGGCTAAAGGCTACAAGCAAGAGTTCGGTGTTGACTATAAGGAAGTATTTGCACCTGTAGCAAGACATGATACAATTAGATTGCTTATTTCATTAGAAGCACAAAATGTATGGTCCATCTTCCAACTAGATGTCAAATCAGCCTTCTTACATGGAAACTTGGAGGAGCAAGTATTTATCGATCAACCTCCTAGATATGATAAGACTTGTTATGAGCATAAAGTGTACAAGTTAAAAACTTTATATGGATTAAAACAAGCCACGAGCCTGGTATACCCATATAGAAGCTTACTTTTTGAAAGAAGGATTTCATAAATGTCCTTATGAACAGACACTTTTTATTAGAAAAGATGAAGTTGAAAAAATGCTCATGGTCTGCCCATATGTAGATGACTTGATCTATATAGAAAATGATAGGATCATGTTTGAAAATCTTAAAAAAAATCTATGATGGATGAATTCGACATGTCTGATCTTAGAATGTTGCATTATTTTCTTGGCATAGAAGTGAATCAGTCTACAAGTGGCATTTTTATCTCTCAAAAGAAGTATGTACAAGACATTCTAGACAGGTTCCAGATGAAAAAATGTAATCCAGTAAGCACACCAATTGAAGCAAGCATAAAGCTTGTTAGAGATCTTGAAGTAAGAAAAGTAGATAACACTGTGTACAAGCAGATCGTGGGAAGTTTAATGTACTTGACGGCAATAAGGCCTGACATCATGCAAGCAGTCAGCTTTATTAGAAGATATATGGAACAACCAACAGAAATGCTTCTTCTTGCTGCCAAAAGAATTTTTTAGTACTTACAAGACACAAATGATTATGGCCTACTCTATAAGAAGGAAGAGATGCTATATTTAATTGGCTTTACATATAGTGACTATGTTGGAGATCAAGATGATACAAGGAGCATAACCGGCTATGTCTTTATGATGGGGACAACATCTATTTCACGATCTTCAAAGAAGCAGGCAATTGTCACTTTGTCAACAACTGAAGCAGAATTCGTAGCTGCAACAACATGTGTTTGTCAAGCAATTTGGCTAAGAAAAATTCTTGAAGAGCTGCAATTCAAGTAAGAGGAAGCCACTGCAACTTACTATGACAACAACTCAACGATAAAACTATCTAAAAATCCAATATTACATGGAAGGAGTAAACACATAGATGTAAGATAACACTTTCTAAGAGATATTACAAAGGACAAAGTCATAAGTGTGGTCTACTACAGAAGTGAAGATCAACTTGTTGATATATTTACCAAACCTCTCAAGTTACTAATTTTTCAGAAGTTAAGAAAGTTGCTTGGTTTATGCTCGCTAAGTCTATAAAATGATTGTTAAGAAAACTTTCAGTTTATGGGAGGCTTTGTAGAATAAATTTGTCCTTTTGTTTTCTTTGTCCTAGTCGTATGGAATTTGTTTAATAACGTGATTGTTACCTAGTTTGTAGGAACCAGTTCTGCACGTATGTTTCGGTTGCTATTTTCTTGTTTCTAGACTTGAATGTAAGCCTATTTAAAAGCCTCTAATCATTGAATAAGAGATGTCGAGAATTCAGCTCTTCCGTATTCCTGAATATTTCTTCATTTTATGTTCTATATTTTCTCAAGTAACATAGTTTCTATCACCCACATGAGGCAACAAGGCTACATTATCGAGTTCCTTTCCAAATACATTGAGTCCAACACCACCCACCCAGCTCTCTGCGCCGATACCAATCTGGTTTATCAATGTGTGGGCTCTTTCCAATGTTGACCGGACCCAAAGCATCAATAACTTTATGGTTCACAATATGAGGCGTTTCAAGAGTTGGTGCACAAACCCACGACTGGGATGTCACAGTTCGAAACCAAGTCGATGATGCTTGCATAGTACTTGTAATTTGTGTATGGTTTCTCTGATCATAAGTGGTAACAGATGGGGCAACTAAAGGCTTCTGCTCTCTTAGCAATTGCTAAGCCAATTCTTCCCAATCTTATAATATCGACTGTCTTACCGCTGAACTGCACAAGAAGCTAGAAAGTTTGAAGGTCTGTGTCGTCTTTAAATTATGCAAATGAAAAAAATTAATGTCAAAGAAATTGTCAAATTGCAAGTCACATAGATATATGCACCAGCCAATGCACGCACGCATTGGCTAATATAAGACTAGAATATTTAACTTCTCAAATATGAACGGTACTTTTGAACCAAGGAAAAACCATTCACCTAAGACGAAATGGAAAATTTTAAGGTATGCTGCTCGATTTTTTCCTGAATGCAAACGTAGGGAAAAATCACTAGCAAATTGTAAGTGTTATGCCCTAGGTCCAATCAACTTTGGACATAAGCACTTTTAATGTATATATAACCGATGCATATTTATGGCAAGATCTATTATTTAATTCAATTAATATTCTAATTAATTAAATAATAGAATCCGTAGATTCAAGTCTTGATGATTTGTTAATCACAAGGAGTTGTGATTGTGAGATACAAATTATATATGACTGAATCTTAAATCGTCCGTGGTCGTATGTAATAACGAGATAAGGATATCGTTATTATGGATAGACCATCACGTGTGGCATTTCTTACTTATGAAGTAAGTAGTTGATCTTACAAGCTAAAGTGTGGAGACACTTGAATGAACACGTGAATGTTTTGTTATAGAACAAAACATTGGAGACCCGCCGAGAGATTCCACATGGAAAACTATCTGAGTGTCAGTGGTTAATCTCTAACGTTCGGTAGTGAAATTGGTCCTTTGACTTGAGGTCATCATAGTGCCTTATGTGAGGACAGTCATGCTTTGGTGATGTCGGATGTTGCTCTGTCAAGGGTCGCTAATACGGCATCGTTCGGGTATGTCAAGAATCATATGAAGGTTGTGAATGATCAATAGAGGATTCGTCACTCTTAGATAGTAAGAGATTATGATCTACATTTCATCCAGTTAAGTTGATAATGAAATCCTTGGCCAAGGTGAACTCATAAGTCGAAAAAGAGTTTTCGACTTACATTGACTTAACAGTAGGATAAAAGATATGATCGATAATTGAGATTGACTCACGTCCATATCTCGTAATTGATCGGATCATATTGACGAAGGGATTATAGTTTCACGATAAACGAACAAGTTTGGTTTTGTCATGTCACGTGACATTTCCCGTCACATGTATTGCCCTGACACATTGCTAGATGTCAATCTGGGACAACGAATGTAAATTGATGATAAATTAAAATGGGTATTTTAATTTATCAGTTTTGATTAGATCAAAATAATAATTCACGTCGTTAGACATCGTGATCGGGAACCTAATGGGTCACACACAAAAGAGAATCAGAAGAATGATATTTACCAATTAATTAATTGACAAGTGTTGGATAATTAATTAATTGGGTTGCTTATTAATAGGCCCGAATTAATTAATTGGATTAATTAATTCATGGACCGGATTTAATTAATTTGATTAATTAAATATTGGACCGGGTTAAGTTAAGAGATGGGCCAGCCCGTTTGGACTTATATTAATAAGCTGTTAGGGTTTGAAAACAGTAATGGAATTTTCATTATTCTTGCTAGCACGAGAAAAGAAAACCCTAGCCGTCATTCTTATTCTCTGTGTGGATCACCATTGGAGGCTGGACAATTGGACAGCTTGGATTGTAGATCTGATCATTGGAGTTCGTGAATCAGCAAAAAGAGTTTGCAGAATTCATCAAGGTATTTTTCTATCACAGTTTCTATCTAAACATAAAGCAGATCCTTGTTTGGGAATCGAAATTGCTTTACTTCCGCTGCGCATGATTAAGTAGGTTCCCAACAGTGGTATCAGAGCCTACTTTGTGTTTGTTAGAAATTGTTTCGTGTTATATAACAATCAAAAGTTGATTGTTGATATTTTTCATGTTTCTAGCAATTTTGAAAAATTGTTTTTCATTTTAAAATAATAGGATCGAAAAACGGATTAAATAAAAAAAAAAAAAAAAAAAAAACAAAAGGGGTGGAAGGTTCTGCCGGCAGCCACCAACGTCGCCGGCGAGGCGGCAAGGCGAAGCAGCTGCCGCGCTGTTTTGCCGCTCGCGGGGGCGACGGCGCCGCTACCCACAGCGGCGCCCGTCGCCGACTGCTGCTGCTAATAGCAGCAGCAGCACCGGCTGCTGCTATTAGCAGCAGCTGCGGCTGCTAACAGTAGCAGCAGCAGCGCACGATGTGCGCTGCGAGTTCGGCGATGTGTCGCCGCTGTTTGACAGCGGCGACACTCGCCAGTGAAGGAGGCGGCGCTGGAGGGAGAATTTTTAGGGTTTTCAGATCCGGGTGATTAGATTTGGGGACGGGGGCCTCCTCTGCAATTTCTGAAATTTTGGGGACCCGTCCGCAATAATGATAAAAGGGGTCAATGTGCAATTATTAGAAAAGGAGTCTGTCATGCAATTTAGTTAATTGAAGGGCTCGCTTTTAATTTCAAATTTGGGTCAGTTTGCAATTTTCAAAATGGTTTTGAATTTAAATATTAAAATGATTTTTAATTTTATTTTAAATGGGTTTTGACCCATATTATCAATGATGACCCGTTTGAAATTTTATTTAAAATTGACAACTTTTTATATTTTCGTTAAAATTGGATTTTAACTTAAATATTAAATTTTGACCCTAAATTGAATTTTATTTTATTTAGGAGTTTTATCCTGAATTAAAATATTAATTCAATTAAATTAGAGTTGGACTCTAATATAATATTTAATTAAAATTTGATTTTTAATTAAATTATATCACCCTAATATATTCTTGAAATTAGAGTTGGACTCTAATTTGACATTTTAATTGAAATTTGATTTTAATTAAATTGTCCCGCCCTAAAACTTTTCTTAGAATTAGAGTTGGACTCTAATTTTGTATTTAACTAAAATTTGATTTTAATTAAATAAGTTCGTCCTAATATCTTGGAATTGGAGTTTGACTCTAATTTTGTATTTAGTTAAAATTTGATTTTAAATTAAATTTAATCGCCTTAAGTTTTGAAATTAGAGTTGGACTCTTATTTGATATTTAATTAGAATTCGATTTTAATTAAATTATCTTATTTTAAAACTTTGAAATTAGAGTTGGACTCTAATTTGATATTTAATTAAAATTTGATTTTAATTAAATAGTTCCTCCCTGTAATAGTGGAATTAGAATGAGATTCTAATTTGGTATATAAAATTAAAATTTGACTTTAATTAAATATACCCGCTAATTAGATTAATTAATTAATTTGATTAATTATTTAATTGTTCCGATCCATTTGTCTAAATTAGTTTAGACGACTTTAATTGCTAGAAACTTGAAACGTGTTTGCATATAATATTAGATATTATATAGAATGTATTTATATGATGAATGTTCTACTAGTGGATGATTATGGACTCGACCATGTGGATGTGTTGAATGGTTAGTTTTATTCTTGTTGTTATTTTGGGCCTGCGAGCTCTAATTTATTTTGGACCTGCGAGTCCGTTATTATTATGGGCCTGCGCGTCCAATATTATTTAGGCTTGCGTGCCAACTAGTATAGGATACAAGTTGCAGCTGGACTAATTGAAAATACAAGAAGAGGAGGAGACCATAGAGATGGAGCATTGTATGAATCAATCATATACCCCCTAGGAACTGACCAACTAGTCTCCTAATGGCTCGGGAGGACTAGATAGTATAAGTCCATAATCATCCACACTATTATATGTATGTTTATTTGCATGTTAGATGTATAATAAAATATATATAATTATTACGATGAGACCTTTGCATGCAAAACCCCTCGCTAAAAATATTAAGTCAGTTTCTTATTCGCCTTCCATCATTATAGTGAAAAACTAGAATCCTAAATCCATCTCAGCTTGTTGAGTACACTCAAGGTTGGTCTATTATTGGCACTATGAAATATTAGATATTTCTGAATGATGGTTTGACTTAACTAAAATTTATCTTTTGTTGAGTACACTCAAGAAGATGAATTTTAGAGGCATGTTAAAATATTAAGTCATATTTATATTAGCCTTCCATCATTATAGTGAAAAACGAGAGTCCAAAATCGATCTCAGCTTGTTGAGTACACTCAAGCCTGGTCTATTGGGGATATGTTTGACACTATGAAATATTAGATATTTCTGAATGATGGGTTTGACTTAACTAAAATTTATCTTTTGTTGAGTACACTCAAAGAGATGAATTTTGGAGGCATGTTAAGCTAACACATAAGATGTGTGAAGACAAAGAGTTGTCAGCTTAATGATCTGGGAGTTGTATGGAGATACAATTGATAATAGTATCTACCCAAATGTTTTATTAAAATTTGTTGAGTACACTCAAGGTTTTAATATAATAAATGGGATCTCAGCCCACTGGGAATCAAGTATGGATTCCATAAATTTATGTGAGAGGGTCATAAATTTGAGTTAAACAGTGGGAGTAAAATTAATTTAATAAAAGACCATATTAAATTAATTGATGCATTTTATATATTATTCTTTTACTTTTTCGTCGTTTACATTTATTGAATCTTGAGTAACCATATATATTTGAGCGGCATACTGTATGCCAACAACCAAACCAAATTTTCTTGATTGGCACCGCAATCTGAGAATTGTTCTCATGCATGATAATTGATTATGTCCTTGAGTACCCCTTTCCAGAGACACTCGTTGATGACTTGATAAAGGAAGAGGTGTCTGCTATAATAAACACAGTGATGACGATAGTACTGCAACATATGTGATGTTTGCGACTATGTCACCTGAGTTACAAAAGCAACATAAGAGTATAGATGATAACACATGATTTTCATCTCAAAGTGTTGAATGATAAATAATCACGTGTGGAAAGATATGAGATTTCCTAACAACTATACCAGTGTATAATGGCAAAAGAGTCTCCGGCCAGTTCTGATGTGCTGAAGACGTTGACTACTTTGAGAAGTTGTCTCAATTGAGTTCAATCATGAACAATGAACTAAGTATGACTTGGTTCTACAATCTTTGCCAGTAGGTTATTCATGACTAATTATGAATTTAACATGGATAAATTCGAATGCACACTTATTGAATTGTTGAACATGCTTAAGACTGTTAAGCCCGATATCTATGTTTATAATGGGCAAATGTTAGTCATAGATTCCTCCAGTGAAGTCTAAAGGATGTTTTAAGAAAACATCTAAGATGACTAAGACAGTTAAAGCAAATAAGGACAATACCAAATCTAATGACCATTATTATCATTTTGGAATGATAGGTCATTCGAAAGAAAATTGCAAGGCTTATATCTACTTCATTAGTTTCATGGGTATTGGATACTAGATATGGATCTCATATTTGTATAAATATGTAGAAACTAAAAGAAGTAGATCACTGCAAAAAGGGAAGAAGTTGACATGTACGTTGAATATGAGCAAATGTTGCTGCATTGCCTATATGAGCTACTTCTTACCTTTGCCTTTAGGCTTAATATTAGAATTAGAGAAATATTGTTTTGTTCTTGCCATTACCAAGAGCATTAAATAAATTTCATGTTTGGACATGAATTATTTTAATGTTAAGGTCAATTGTTGTTCCTTTTAATCTTGATAAGATCTTAATGGTTATGGTAAATTACAAAATGACATTTATATTCTAAACATTGAGTATTCTATAATGAGTATAGATACCAAAAGGCATGAAAATGATAATCTGAATAACACCTATATCTGGCTTGCAGATTTGGTCATATAAATGAAAATGCAATTCCAAACTTACATGGAGATGTACACTTGGGTCAAATGATTTGGAATCATTTGACAAATGCAAAATATGTCTGATAGGCATAATGACCATATCTCCTTTTACTTGAAAAGGAGAAAGATCTGTATAATTACTGAGTCTAATACATAGTGATGTATGTGGACACATATCAATCAATGCTAGATAAAGTTTCTCTTATCTCATCACATTTACTAGACGGCTATTTCAGAAATGGTCATGTATATTTGATGAAATTCAAGTATGAAACTTTTGAAATGTTCAAGGGATTCAAACTAGAAATTGAGAAACAAATAGGTAAATAAATTCTCACACTAAGATTTGATCGATGTGGAGAATATCTAAAATATAGAATTTTAGATTATCTAAAAGAGAATGTGATTCTATCGCAGTGGATTCCTCTACATGCATTGCAACATAATAGTGTATTTGCAATGAGGAATCATGCACTATTAGATATAGTGCAATAAGGACAAGCCATGCAAATACTTCAAAATCGTTTTGAGGTAATGCACTGATTGCCACGTGTCACGCACTAATCGTGTCCCATCTAAATCGGTTAACAAAACTTCATACGAGTTATGGAAAGACAGAATGCCCCATTTTTCTCATATGAAAGATTGGAGCTGTGACGCTTATGTGAAGCGCACTGAATCGGATAAGTTTGAAACTAAATTCGATAAACATATATTTGTAGGATATTCAAGAGACAATTGAATATCAATTCTATAATCTCATTGAGAAGAAGGAGTTCATCTCAAGACATGTCATACTCCTAGAGAAAATGTTTATTCTAAACCACATAACAAATCTACCCTTTCGTGACAATCCACCCAACAATGCCTTAAAGTAGACCGCCATCAGAAATGGTGGGCGAAAAACCGTCAAATTAGAATAGAAAAGAAGGTGTGGGGTAGAGATGATTATAAATTGTAGAATTTGTACAAATTTTTATGGGGGGGAATATAAGTATAAACAAAAATCCAAATAATAGGAAATGCGCAAGGGGGTAAATCCTACGGGCTGGTGTTCAGTAGAACGACTCGATGCTGCACAAAAGGTGGCCTCCCCCCCCCCGACACCCCGCCCCAAATCACGTCCTAAGGGGGGGCGGAATGATAATACCTGAGAGGGAAGAGCGGAAGAAATACGGGGGGGGGAGGAGAGGACAGTGGGAGTAGAGTAAATCTTGAAAGAGTTCAAGGATTCACAGATATAATTAACCAAGTAGATAACCTGAGTATGATCCCAAAGTGTTGAGGGACATACTCTACTAATTATGCATAAGCAAAGTCAAGTGTTGACTCGCTGACATGACATAAGGCTATGATATCCGATATGAACTTAATGTTGCCAAGGTTTGGACCTTGGTCAACCCGCCTAATGGATTAGAACCCATAGGTTGTAAATGAGTTTACAAGAAAAGTTCAATATGGATTAAAATAAGCCTTTTGGAGCTGAAATATTCGATTTGATATAAAAGTCAAAATGTTTGATTTTATTGAAAATGAATTGTGTATTTAAAAGAAGATAGTGGGAGCATTGTCGCATTCCTAATATTATATGTATGAGACATATTATAGGAAACGACATCTCTATATTTCAATTGTTGAAATTGTGGTTGTTAAATAATTTCTTCATAATAGATATGTGAGAAATAGTTTGATCTATAGAGATAAATCTATAAGATTGCTTAACTCATCCAGATCTATATAGATAAAATCTTAAGAAGATTTTATATGGAGAAAATGAACTGGGAGTTCATGGATACATTGATGCTAACTTCTAGTCGGACTAGAATGATAGCATATTTCAATTAGGATATTGGTTTACTCTTAAGCGATGTGTTGAAAAGGTTCCAAATCGAAAATCATCGTTGATTCAATAATAGAAGCCTTATACATCACTGCTTTAGAAAGCAACAAAAGTTGTTGTCTGGGTCAAAGTGTTCATTAATGAACTTAGAGTAGTTCCTAACATTGTTGATCACATGCTTCTGTATTGTGATAATAGTGGAGCCATCGTGCAAACGAGGGAACTAAGGTCTCATCATTGATCCAAACATGTGTTAAGGTAGTATTATCTCATTGGAAAGATAATACAATGAAATGACGTAAAGAAAGAACGAATTCCCACGAGTTATTAAATTGCAGATCCATTGACAAAGAGTTGTCGCAGTATAAACATGATTGTCATGTAGACTCTTATGGTATAAGATACATAAGGGATTGGATCTAGTGCAAGTGGGAGTTTGTAAGTGTTATGCCCTAGGTCCAATCAACTTTGGACATAATCACTTTTAATGTATATATAACCGATGCATATATATGGCAAGATCTATTATTTAATTCAATTAATAAACTAATTAATTAAATAATAGAATCCGTAGATTCAAGTCTTGATGATTTGTTAATCACAAGGAGTTGTGATTGTGAGATACAAATTATATATGACTGAATCTTAAATCGTCCGTGGTCGTATGTAATAACGAGATAAGGATATCGTTATTATGGATAGACCATCACGTGTGGCATTTCTTACTTATGAAGTAAGTAGTTGATCTTACAAGCTAAAGTGTGGAGACACTTGAATGAACACGTGAATGTTTTGTTATAGAACAAAACATTGGAGACCCGCCGAGAGATTCCACATGGAAAACTATCTGAGTGTCAGTGGTTAATCTCTAACGTTCGGTAGTGAAATTGGTCCTTTGACTTGAGGTCATCATAGTGCCTTATGTGAGGACAGTCATGCTTTGGTGATGTCGGATGTTGCTCTGTCAAGGGTCGCTAATACGGCATCGTTCGGGTATGTCAAGAATCATATGAAGGTTGTGAATGATCAATAGAGGATTCGTCACTCTTAGATAGTAAGAGATTATGATCTACATTTCATCCAGTTAAGTTGATAATGAAATCCTTGGCCAAGGTGAACTCATAAGTCGAAAAAGAGTTTTCGACTTACATTGACTTAACAGTAGGATAAAAGATATGATCGATAATTGAGATTGACTCACGTCCATATCTCGTAATTGATCGGATCATATTGACGAAGGGATTATAGTTTCACGATAAACGAACAAGTTTGGTTTTGTCATGTCACGTGACATTTCCCGTCACATGTATTGCCCTGACACATTGCTAGATGTCAATCTGGGACAACGAATGTAAATTGATGATAAATTAAAATGGGTATTTTAATTTATCAGTTTTGATTAGATCAAAATAATAATTCACGTCGTTAGACATCGTGATCGGGAACCTAATGGGTCACACACAAAAGAGAATCAGAAGAATGATATTTACCAATTAATTAATTGACAAGTGTTGGATAATTAATTAATTGGGTTGCTTATTAATAGGCCCGAATTAATTAATTGGATTAATTAATTCATGGACCGGATTTAATTAATTTGATTAATTAAATATTGGACCGGGTTAAGTTAAGAGATGGGCCAGCCCGTTTGGACTTATATTAATAAGCTGTTAGGGTTTGAAAACAGTCATGGAATTATTCATTATTCTTGCTAGCACGAGAAAAGAAAACTCTGGCCGTCATTCTTATTCTCTGTGTGGATCACCATTGGAGGCTGGACAATTGGACAGCTTGGATTGTAGATCGTGATCATTGGAGTTCGTGAATCAGCAAAAAGAGTTTGCAGAATTCATCAAGGTATTATTTCTATCACAGTTTCTATCTAAACATAAAGCAGATCCTTGTTTGGGAATCGAAATTGCTTTACTTCCGCTGCGCATGATTAAGTAGGTTCCCAACACAAGGCTGGGCTTGCAACCCCAGGGTGGGGAGTTCGAATCTCGGAAGGAGCAGCCAAGTGTTGTAATACCCAAACCATGTGGTAGAACAGCTTGGTGTTGTAATAACCGGTTGTAGGAGGGCTCCCTTGGGGCCAGGAGTATAAAGCTTGCATGGACACTGGCTTGATTGGACATAACCCGCAATTTACCTCCGCCCAGAGTTGAGGCACCGGTTATGGACGGTCCAGGAAATAGTCTAGTGTTAGCTGGGATACCTGGGTATCAAAAAAAAAAAAAACAAGTAAGAAAACTTACGTTAAAACTAGTAAGCTGCCCATGTTCGCAGCTCACAAATTCTTTCACCAACTTACTTGCTTTTTTACCGTACATTTCCTTAAAATCTCAGACAGTAGTTGGTGTGCTGTCGTAGGCACCCAAAAATAGTCCTTAAACCTCTAAAACTAATGTAGTAGTGGAAGTAAGGGTCGATCCCACGAAGAGTGTGTAATTCAATAGTTTATACTCCGTACAATGATTGTGGAGTTTTTGTTTGCAAATAATTGTAAATAATGCAATTAATAAGAATGAAAACTAAATTAACGAAAATAATCAAAAGACTAACCTTGGTCCAAGTCAATATCCACTTTCGGAAATCCACAATTGATCATAGATGCAAGGATAATTCAATTCATATCTTGAATATTCACCGTTGGAATAATTTTCATATTTCTCCTTAATTTTAGTTAGTTAGAAACCAGCGTTCTAATTAACCCTAATTATTAAATAACCCCAGACCAGAGCTCAAGATTCAATTTAATAACATCTTTAAACAATAGAGAAATCGATGAACTAGATAACACAAACACCAGCGGTTGCATTCAATTCATTTAAACATTCTTCTTAAGATTCGATAACCTCTATCGCAGAAAATCATCAAATCCTAGTGCTTCACAAGTTAAAGGAATCAAACAATTACGGATTTGATATTTAACTTAGCGGTAGATTGCAACGAATAATAAACTAGTAGGCCTCCTAACAATTAAACATAACAATCATAGAAATAAGTGTAGAAAAATATTCAATACTCAAAAATATGAATTAAATTAAGAAAAACCATTTAGATTTCACAATATGTGGTTCCGAGGCTTCAATCTCCTTCGACCAAGTGTAAAAGTTTAGTTACAATTCATGAATCTAAGAGAAAAATAGAGAAGAATAAAGTTGGAGAGGTTCTCCCCCTCGTGTTTTTGCCTCCTTAGGTCTATTTATACTTCCCTACACATTCTTGGCCAATTTGGAGTTTTTTTCTCGAGTTTTCGCGGCCCAAACAATAAAAACCTAAAATCTGTGGCGGTGCGCGGCGCTTGAGCGCTATAGGAGAGCGCTTGAGCGCTAGAAATCTGTCCACTTTGCGTCAGTTTCAGTATTTTCATCATAACTTTCTCTTCCGATATCCGATTGAGACGATTCAAGATGTGTTAGAAAGATAACTCAAAGGGCTACAACTGTTATTCAGAGACCATCTTCAAATTAGATCGTTTACCATGTCCAAAATGGGTCTCAATATGAGATTGAAAACCGATGCAAAACTTTTCAGCTTGAAAGTTGATATGTGAAAATGTCTTGACCATATTTCATCCCTTTGAATCCTTTCTTCATCCAATTGACCTCTAACACTCTCGAATCTTCATCACAAAATTAGAAACAAGTTTAGAATATTTTCACTTTAGCCCTTGAACTTTCACTTTCTTCCATTTTGGTCCCTTTTCACTTATTTCTTCCAAATTATGCCATATCCATAGAATTGCCACCTAAATCAAAATATGAGCATAATGAGTACATTTTAGCACAAAATAATCATACGAGCACATAAAATAAGGAGGGAAAAATATGCATTTTACATTCCTATCAAATTTCCCCACACTTAGCTTTTGCTCGTCCTCGGACAAAACTCAAATTTAATTCTTCAAAACACCAGGTCATAATACCAAGAACATAGAACCATCAAACTTTTTTCAAAACACATAAAATATTATGAATAAACATCCCACACAACTCATTATCAATTAGCGAGCATGTTTATGAAGATGTACATTCTTAGGCTCGGGCGAATCAACAATCGCCTGAATTTTAGCAGGATCGGCAGATACTCCTGTAGATGAAACGATGAAACCTAGGAAGACGACGCTATCAGTGAAGAGCGAACATTTCTTGACATTAGCATACAATTTTGTTTCTCGAAGGGCAGAACAAACTTGCTTGAGGTGATCTCGATGTTGTTCCTTCGTCCTATTATAGATGAAAATGTTGTCAAAGTAGACAACAAGGAATTTACCCATAAAAGGACGAAGAGTTTGCGTCCTTGCTCACATAAAAGTGCTCGGAGCGTTAGTTAGGCCGAAAGGCATAACTAACCACACATAAAAACTATCTTTTGTTTTAAAAGCGGTCTCCCACTCATGACCTAGGCGAATCCTAATTTGGTGATACCCACTCTTCAAATCAATTTTGGAAAATATCATAGCACCAACCATCATATCCAACATATCGTCAAGCCTAGGGATAGGGAAGCGATACTTTACCATGATCCTATTGATGGCATGACTATCTACGCACATTCTCCAAGAGCCATCTTTCTTAGGCGTCAATAGGGCCGGAATAGCGCAAGGACTTAAACTCTCATGGATGAATCCTTTGTGAAGGAGTTCATCTACTTACCTCTTTAGTTCAGCGTGTTCAATAAGATTCATCCTATGATAAGGCAAATTTGGAAGCGACGCTCTCGAGACTAAGTCTATAGCATGTTGAATGTCTCGTAAAGGAGGTAGTTCGTCAGGTAAGTCCTCAGAGAACACATCTTGGAACTCTTAAAAGATCGTCTGGGCGTCAGGAGGGACTTCAGATGGGGAACCCGATGGAGCCTCCAGGACAACCAAGGCAAACACAACCGACTTGCCCACAAGTGTGCGTTCGAACTCCGTAGGATTAATAATGTGTAATCCCTTTCATTCCTCACTTTTCTTTGCGTCCTGTGAGCCTATAGGTCTTGGTGGAAGAGGGTTAAGGTAGATCTTCTTACCATTAAACACGAAAGAGCATGAATTGGATCGACCATAAATGGTTACATCTAAATCGAACAACCAAGGCCGACCAGAATGACGTGACCGACATCCATGGGAATGACGTCACATCATATATGATCCTTATACTCAAGAAACTAAATAGGTACCAAACAACATTCCTTTATAGCTACCAAGGAAGTATCAACCCAAGAGACGCTATATTGCTGAGGGTGAGGCACATGTTGTAAGCCCAGGCGGTTTACAGTAGTCATCGACACCGCATTAATGCAACTACCACTATCCACAATGACTTTACAACCTTTATTATTGATCTTGATGTAAGTGTGGAAAATGACATGACGACACCAATCGTCAGCATTTTTGGGTTGAGTCGGGGTACAACGTACAACACCCAATCTCGACATGTCAGGGATAAGGGGACTTGACTCTAACTCTACCGAAAGGGTCCGAATACAACCTAAGAAGGTATCTTCGTTGTCATCCAAGTCCTCAAACTCTTCAAACTGAGGTTCATAAACTTGATCATCCAACACACCATCATCTCTACTCTCACGTTCTTCCAGAACTAGGGTTCGACTAGGACAGTTAGAGAAAATGTGACCAAAACCCTTACAGTTAAAACATTGCAAGCGAGATGACGTCCTTAGAACTTCTGGACCCTTACCTTTATTTTCCCCGACAAAAGGACCCTTAGATGGGGAAGGCCCTAGGATAGACTTTTGGGGCATAGTGGGTGTTGAAGAAACGGGGTTACGGTTGTCACCACGACTTCTAAACGGAGTCCTTATAACTAACTCATAATCTCGGACGAATGCATAAGCATGATCAAAGGTAGTGACGCCCTGAAGGACAAGCTCACATTTGAGATCATCTCTGAGGCCTTGTCGAAACCTACTTAAGGTCATGGTTTCATTCTCAATGACCTAGCATCTCATTCTAAATTCATCAAACTGAGTGACGTGCTCAGTAATTGGTCAATTGCCTTGCGTGAGAATATTCCATTGATCCAACAAATGGCCCTTATACGATTGGGGTAGATACTCTCTTGAAGGCGACGCTTCATTTCACCCAAACTCCCAACAGGAGAAACATGACGAATATCAAAGAGTTCCTCAACACTTTCCCAAAAGAGTTGAGTGGTACCGGTTAGCTTCAGACTAGCAAACTGAACTCTCCAGTCTTATGGGACCCCATACCAAGCGAAGAAACGATCCATATCTCGAACCCATTGAGTAAATACCCGAGGGTCTAAACAACTATCAAAGGTTGACATATCCAATTTAATGTTTCTAAAGAAACGTTCATCATGGCGAGGAGGAGATTGAGTGTCATGACGGTGATGCCCTCGCTCTCGTTCACGAATGTGATGTACATCCCTACTGTTGTGCCGAATGTACGGTTGGCCACCTTGGGGACGACGATAATGCGTGTTACTGGATGCTTCTGAGTGTTCGGCTTCAGTTGAGTGTGAGACTTGTTCAAAGGTGGACATCCTAGAAGCCAAGTCTCTAGTTTCCTCTCGGCAGCGGCAATCTCGGCTTGACTAGCAGTGATTTGTGTTTGTAACTGTTGTCGACTAGTGGTCATTTGCGTTTATAACTGTTGTTGACTAGTGTCAAGTTGTGTTAGTTGACGAGTAAGGGCATCAAGTTGAGATGGATCCATCGTCAGGTTATGTGAACTAGATGTGACAAAACGACCACTACGCAATTGCATGTAATAACCTACCAGCTAAATAAAGTGTATAGAAAGATCAAATGACAACTCGGTTTAAAGCCGAAAATAAAATCTGATTGATTTTTATTTATGTATTAGTATTATTATTATTATTATATTTTTTTGGGATTATGTGGATCCAAAATAGGGCAAGCTAATATCATTGATCGATGTAAAATAGTAAAGCAGGTCAAATACGAAGCAGCAATCTAGTCACGTGGAATAATGAGAATAGAATACGATTATAACGTAAAATAAACAAGATAAAAGGTAGGAACAACACAATTTGGAGTGAATGACGTGAATTTGTAGGGGAAATTGAGATCACAGCAACACAAAGAGTTAATTGACACAATAGTATACTGAGACAGTAATGTGAATTAAAGAGAAATGAATAGGAACGTCCCTGTTGTTCGTTGAAGCAAACGAGCACCAAATAATTGATCTCCAGAGACAAGAAACAGGATCTCTTCGTTTTGGCTGCTGAAGTCACTGCGCTAATCAACTGATGAAAGAAATGTGTGCCTACAAAATGTTAGAAAATCTCTCTCTTTTTTTCACCCTCTTTTTTTCACTCTTTTTTTCTTCTTTTTTTTCAACTAAAATAAATTATACAGTATAAAAATCGAGACCCAAACCGAAGTCCAAAGTACGAAAATTAAAATAAACTAAACAAATACTTTAATAGAAGCCCAAAGAATACTTACGATTTTATTTATTTTTGCTAAAAGCAAATTACAAGAGATAAGGCCCAAAATACTAATTAGGGCTAAATTGAAAATCAAATTGAAACCTAGGCCCAAGACATTATGTAGAGGCGAAATTTAAAAATCAAATACCCACTTTGGCCGAAGGAACTGCAGCCGGTGAGACTTCCACTCTACGGGTTCGGTTGAGGAGTTGCAGCCGGTGGGGCTCTCTGGTTACCGTCGGCGGCGGGTGGTTTAGCTGGTGGCGACTTGTTTCCCTTTTCTTCTTCTTTTTTTTTCTTGGCTGCGCGATCACTCATCTATGATGTTTATTTATTTATTTATTTTTGTTTGAAGTGAATGGCTGTGTTGCTGAATGCTGGGTATATGATTGTGTGCTTGGTTTCGAGTTCGTGGTGGATGGGGGCGACAGGTGGTTTGTGGCGGCGAGATGAATGTCGACGGTTGTGTGGTGGTGGAGTATTGGGAGCTAATTGTAGTAGATGACGACTGTTTCAATTGTTGTTGTGGAGAGGGCGACGGGAATGGCGACAGACTGGTTCTATAGTTGCGGGTTTGTGATATGGTAGAATTAGGAGTGGAGGTATTAGATGTTTTTGTTGCTACATAGGTGTGTTGATGTCGACAACTGAAATTTAGGAGAAAACTGATGGTTATTTAGCACTGTTTGGGTGCACATTAGATCGGAATCTAGGTTTAGCTCTGATACCAATTTGATGTAGAACCACAAAAGAAGTATAATTGAAGCAAGAAACAGGGGGGAAGAAATAGAAGAAGAAGCCGAGAAGAATAAGGGGGGAATGAGGAAAACGTGGTTAAACCAAACTCAATTATATTCAATCATCAACTAACGAAACTGTAATGTAAAACTTGTTTAAATAGTGAAAACCTAGCTAGGGTTTGGGCCAACACACTAATACAAGCCCAATAACGATAAAATAGAAAATAAACGACAAGGTCCAATAATAATAATGTAAACCCTAATGACAATAAATCTCAAAACGTCTCGTGATGTCCGCATCAATTATATGCTACTATGGAATATTGTAACACTTGAAAACAATTTGATAAAATAAGTTATTATGTATTTTAGTTTTGCAAATTTGATTTATGTTGACATGTAGTTGACTTCATCCTTAATGTTTTAATCATAACAAATAAGTTAATTTTATTTCTAATAGTTGAATTTAAGTATTCAAAGTTATTGTTGCAAAGTTGATCGATTGAGGACAAAAATGTTAGAATCAAAAGACTCGCAACAGACATTCAGTGAAAATCGAGATGGAAGTCAAACATTCTAGACAAATCAATCGAGATAAAGAACTTAAATAACCAATTATCGAAAATATTAGATTAGATATTTGTATTCGTGTCTAAAGGTACAATGTTTCAATCTTTAACAATGAATTATTAAAAGCTCAATGAATAAATTTTTATGGACGAAAAGTTATTTCGTAAAAATACTTGCATAATAATTATTTTTCAAAAAGGTAAGTATGTCAATTTGATATTCAAACTTATTATAATTCTTCATGTGAAACTCGCAAGCGTATGGGAACGTTATACAAATAATAAGATTTGTGAATTAAGAGATCGTTCCCACGATGAAAAATATTTAATTTGTAGTTCAATAGCTATTATTAAATTTGAAGTATGATGACATCAAAAAGTTGTGATTTATTTGTGATTTATTCTAATTCAATGTATCCCCATATTTCTATCTATTTCAATTCTCAATAATTATTCTATTCAATTCATATATTTTTGACAACCAATAAAACTAATATGTTAAATGTTCTTTTCCAAAGTACACCAACCTATGAATAATACGAGACAATTTTATTCCTAGTCAGAATTCATACGAAAGTCATGCATTTAATTTAGATTATCAATAAGATTGCATGTGTGAGAGATTATTCCTAATTCTAACTATATATGTTGATTTTACTGAATTCTAGACTTATTATGAGTATTCCTACACTATAACAAACAACAAACTACTTAATGGTGATCAAGCAATAAGTAGTGCAGTGGGTATATAAAATTAATCAAACAATGACACAATGAGTGTTGCTTTCTTTCATTAAAGTGAGGGAAAACTAGAACCTAGAGCTAAGGAGTGTGTCTTCTTAGGCTACCATGAGGAGATTAAGGGATATATGCAATAGGATAGGAGCCAAAAAAGTGTGAGAATAATCATGAGTCGATATATCACATTTAATAAGTCTAAAATGTCTTGCAAAGAGAGTGATGAACCAACAAGAAATTGTTAGGGAAGAATCCTCTATTGAGGTGAAGCATATGAGTATCAACATCCCCATTACCTTAAGCGAGGTGGAAAGTAATGAACAAAATCAGCAGAGCATAGAGTTAGAAGGTGATGAGAACGTTGATCAGGACAACCCTATCAACCAAAATCCTCTAGCTAATTATCAATTAGTTAGAGATAGAAAAAAGAGACCACATATGGAATCCCAAAGGATGTCTGGCTATACCACAGCCAATACTAGTTATCAAGAACTAGTTGATAAGGAGCCTAATATCTATGAGGAGGCTATGAGAAGTGAAAAAAATGAGGAGTGGCTAGGTGCCATAAGAGAAGAGATGAACTTGTGATTTAGTTCCTAGTCCTAAGGATAAATCCATAGTTGGATGCACATCGGTTTATAAAATTAAGAAGGGAACCATTGAGAGTGAGCCTGTGAGATACAAGGTTAGGTTAGTAGCTAAGAGGTACACATAGAAGGAAAGGGTAGATTATAATGAGATCTTTTTTGTCAATTGTTAAGTATACCATCATTAGTGTCATGCTTGCTTTTGTTGCTTATTATGATTGGGAACTTGAACAACTTGATGTCAAAACTTTTTTTTTTTTTTTTGCATGGTGATCTAGATGAAAAGATTTTTATGAATCAGCTCAAAGGTTTTGAAAGTAAGTCTAAACATGATCATATGTTTTTTTTAAAGAAATCTCCGTATGGGCTAAATAGTCTCCGCGTCAGTGATATAAAAAGTTTGATTTTTATATGTTTTATTATTGGTTTCAACATGAGTGAGTTTGACTATTGCTTGTATTACATGCACGACATTAGTGCGTGTATTTATTACTTTATGTGGACAACATTTTGTTAGTTGGACCTAACCTGAAGGTGGTAAACAAGATTAAAATGGAGTTAGGAAAAGAATTTGACATGAAAAACCTAGGACATGATAGAATAATCCCTGGTAGGGCGATTAACAAGTGTTTTTTATATTACAAGTGTACGATATCGTAACAAACAATATAGTGGACATTTGAGTCCGGATTTCGTTCCTACGAGAACTATAATTTAGGACTTAACCTAATTTTTCTAACTTCTATTTGATAAAAGCAAGTAAATAATTATGATGATTGTGATTATTTTTCCTAACTACTTTAACTAATTGAAAATATAAAAAGATTGTATACAATGGATAATTGAAGATTCAAGTATGTGATGAATATTAAGGCATAACAATTGTTTTCTATTGATCACCTTAATTCTTAATTCAAGATTTATAACCTAATGTAGTGTTCGACCGAATGCTTCTATTGTATTCAGTTTACCCCTCTCAAGTTCTCATTGAGCCTTTTTAACTAATTAAATTTCATATTTCTATGTGAATCAACTTTAGTTAAACGAAACACTAGTCCTAAGAATTCATATTATGACCACAATAGTTAGTATAGATATCTCTACACGTTAATCTAATTTATCGGGTTTTTCTATATGGACTAAATCTAAAATTCACCTCTCAATTCGTAAGAGACTCGCATAATAATCAAAATAGTGATCAATTAATTCAATGAATTAAATTTATAGTAAGACCAACACATATAAAAATAATCACATAAATTTTGAATAGAAAAATAAAGGATTAAAAGTCGACTACATTATTTTCCCTAATATGAAAATTAGTTACTCATACTGTAAAAATAAAAACACGCAAAAGTGAAAAGATATCACCAAAAATTGACGAAATGTGAGATTTATATTTCTGTCGTCTCATTTCCTACCTTTTTTTCCTTTTCTTTCTTTCTCCATTCCCTTCATTTTCTCTTCTTTTTTCTCTTTCTTCCCTCCTTTTTCTTTTCTCTCTCTAGCAGCCCCTTTCTTCTCTTTGTGTTTTTTCTTCTCCCTATTTCCTCCGGCAGCCGTTTTCTTTGACTTTTCTTCTTTTTCCTGTGCATCTTATCTTTAAACATGTAAGGAGTATACTTTGATAGTCAATATGTTATTCATCCATGTATGAATCTTGTGTTTCATGAATGCATTAAACATATTGATGTTAGGCTGCATCTTATTAGAGATGCAATGTCTTAAAATTTGATAAAACTTGAGAAAATGAATTTAGATTATAACACTATAAATATGGGCACAAGGTGCTCCCCCATGTGAAGTTTAAAAGTTGCTTTTCACTTCTAAATATCGGTAAAGGTATGTGATGTTTCAATTTTACTTGATATCACGTTGTGTAACAACTAACTAGTTTTTTTCTCTTTTGAAAGTGTATTTGACATCAAGGTGGAGGCTTGTTAGGTATTTTGATACCAAATAAACCTGAGGCGATGATGACTCATTGAATTGGATTAAAATTATATGGTTAGTTTGGAACCTATTAGGGAAACTATTTAATTAGTCGATCCAATAACACACAACTAGCAACCCACAAAAGAAGTTGGGAACAATACATAAATCATACATATTAAAATTACATTTCAAAACTAACAAACTTGTTAAATTATTTCAAAATTCAGGTGTTAATTCCAATTATATATATGTAATTAATTATACATACCTCAACCCCACACGGCCACCCCACCCCACCACATCCCCACAATTGTTTTTTCAGAAATTCAAATATGAAATTCACACCCCCGGACCTACCCCACCTCCAAAAATTTCCAAATATTAAAAACTGAAAACCACCCCCAAGACAGAATTTGTCACAACCAGTCACAACATGTCACAATTACACACTGAATCAGTCACAATCGGTCATAATTAAGCATGGAGACACCCCCGTGTTGTCTCCGTTAACAACCAGTTACAATCGGTCACAATTAACACAGAATTGGTCATAATCAGTCACAATCAATCACAATTAAGCACAGAGACACGGCCTCCGTGTGACATGGAGACAGGTGTGTCTCTATGCGATACAACTCACAACTAGTCATAATAAACACATATTGTCTAAAATTGCGCTTGTTTAGAATAGTTCCCAATATTTCTTAATTAGTAGGACCACTTTCAAAGATTTGCACTCGTGGAGGAATCATCAGCAAAAATAATTAATTAGTTTTGTTGATGTATTTTCAGCTTAGCTTCAGCATCTGTCACTCCAGGCATGCATTAGCATTAGTATTATCATCCAAAGCAAATCATGAAAGTTAAACATCTCCATTTTTACCATGAAAATCAACTGTACTGAATTTCATAACATACCGAAGGAAGTACTAAGGATGGCTACATTTGTACAATGTGCAGGATTTCCAATTATCCTACCATTTCTATGCACCCCAAAATCTAAAAATTCAAACCCAGAAATCAACAGAAAAAAACCCTTCCACCTTAATCATTGCTTTAGTTTACATTTCCTTTGGAATATTTCTTGCAGCAGATTGTATAATGTACACAATTGATTCCAATCCATACTTTGATTTGATTCCAAACTGTTGACGAGAAAACACAATCAAAAAATAAGTGTCTGGTCGTTTCCTCTTGCAAGTTGCAAAGGCAGCAACGTCGATCAATATCCAAGTATTGCAGCTTATCTTTGGTGCATAATTTGGCTTTAGCTCCCAGCCAGAAAATAAAAGAGTGTTTAGGCGTGATAGATTGGTTCCAAATCACGTCTGTCCAGCAAGAAACAGTGCCCTTTGGCCTGAAAAAATCATACGCCTTTTTCATGCACAAGTCATCCCCAGCAGATCCAAGAAATCGTCCCAAGATCTGTTCTGTCCGTGCTGTAATGTCCTGATCATAAGTCTGCCCAGAATTCTGTGTAAGGGCATCTCTAATTTCAATGAGTTTCTTGAAAAGTGGCGAGTGGTCCTTCTTGATCGTCACCTCCCAGATGTTAGCTCTCTTGAGGTAATATTCATGAACCCAACGAACCCAAAGTGTATCTTTTTTTAAATGTATGTTCCACAGCACCTTCGTTAATAAGGCAGAATTCCAAGATTTCAAATGTCTGAACCCGAGCCCTCCCTCATTTTTTGGCAAGAAGACCTCATTCCATGCAACTAGAGATTTTTTTTATCCCCATAAGAATATACGACAGAGGCTGGAAATTCTGGAAATTACCGTGGCCGGTAAAGGCAGAAGAGACAACCAGAAACATTCTACCCCTTGCAAAACTGCTCGTGTCAATTCCGTCCTTCTAGCATATGATAAGGATGAGCAGGTCCAAGCATTAATATAGGCAGCAATTTTATCCAGAAAAGGGGCGTAACAGCTGACCTTTAATTTCTCAGCAGCTAGCGGAATGCCTAAATACCGAAAAGGCATGGTGCCCTTAAGAATATTGACAAGTTCTTGTATTTCATCCAACTCTTGCCCATGAACACCCGCGGTGAAGAGGCTGGATTTCAAATTGTTCATTTTGAGTCCCGACACATTCCCAAATACTTCTAAGCAATCTGACAAAATTCTAACCGAAGGCACATCACCTTTAGCAAAAAGCATAAGGTCATCCGCAAAGGCAAGATGGGTGATTTTCAACGGTCCACATTTGGGATGGTAGTTGAATTCGTTCTCATGTGTGGCTGCCTTGAGCATTCTAGAGAGGTATTCCGTGCAAAGCACAAATAAGAAAGGAGATAGTGGATCACCTTGTCTCAAACCTTTGCCCCCTTTGAAAAACCCATGTATACTCCCATTTAGGCCTACCGAATAAGATGTGGTAGTGACACACTCCATAATCCACCGGATGAATATAGAAGGGAAGCAAAGTCCCTCAAGAATATGTTTTAAGAAATTCCAGTCAACCGAGTCGTATGCCTTTCGAAGGTCCACTTTGAGTAGGCACCTTGGAGCTATTCTTTTACGGTTATATTGTCTCAAAAGCTCTTGAGCAAGGTGAATGTTTTCTAGCATGCTCCTTCCTTCCACAAAAGCTGATTGAGCTTGGTCGACAATGGTACCCAAAACTGGCCTCAATCTAGAGGCAAATATCTTAGCAATCACTTTGTAAAAAACATTGCAGCAGGCAATCGGTCTGTAGTCCCCAACAGCAGTGGAATGATTGGATTTAGGAATGAGGGAAATTACCGTGTGGTTGACTTGCTTTAGGAGAGATCCAGATCTGAAGAACTCCTTTGTAGCTTCAATAAAATCATCACCAATGATATCCCAAGATTTCTTGAAAAAACACGATGTATACCCATCCGGTCCAGGAGATTTATCCTCCCCAATGTCAAAAAGTGCGGATTTGATTTCCTCATTATAGATTTCTCGAGTAAGAACCGCCCCCTGCTCCAAAGTTACTAAGGGGCCCTCCATAAGCAGCTGCGTATCAATCGGCTGTTTGGGGCAGCTATCTCCAAGTAAAGAGGTATAGAATTTAGTGAACTCAAATGCCACTTCTTCTTGAGACGTAGTGAAGTTCCCATCCTCCTTTAGTACTTTGGCTATGAAGTTTCTTTTGGTGTTTCTTTTCACCATGTCATGAAAGAATTTGGTGCATCTGTCACTATTGACAATATAGTTGCATTTAGCTTGCTGAAAAAAAAAACTACGTTTTGCTTCACAAAGCCCAACCGCCTTCTTCCTCAAATCTGCCACCAAGTTTTGATAGTGCTGATTATAAGGCTGGTCATGAAGTATTTTCTGGGCATCCTGGAGCTCATCCTTTGCTCTGATTGCTCTGGCCGAGATATGCTCGTAATGGGCAGAATTGAGGTCCCTCAGAGCCCCCTTTAATTTTTGTAGTTTCTTACATAAGGCAAACTGTTTTGTGCCCCTAATTCGAGCATTCCAGCAACTTTGGGTGAGAGGCAGAAAGTCCTCATTCTTCGTCCACATATTAAAGAATCGAAAAGGTTTCTTTTGACTTCTCTCTTTATCCGTAATGGAAATAATACACGGGGAGTGGTCAGATAAATGCCCAGCTAGCAGAAATTCAGCAAACCCAAACTCACCATTTTGTAACCACGTGCCATTCACCATGGCTCTGTCCAGTTTACTCCATGTAGAATTATTAGTCCAGGTGAAGAAACATCCCATCGATCTTATGTCTGATAGCCCGGCCTGTTGACAACAATGTTCAAAATCCCTAATCTCATAAAGTGTCACCTCCAACCCATTACTTTTTTCCCCAAATTTAAGGACATTATTGAAATCTCCGATCAGCAGCCATGGTACCGTGATGTTCATGTTCAAAATGTGGTTCCAAAGCGGTCTTCTAGATACAGTTGTATGGAAGCCATAGATAAAACTAACATGGAAGGTAGAGGAAGTTACCTTGCAAGTAATAGTGCAGTGAATGATCTGTGGTGAGCTTTCAATCACTTCCAAGAAGACCTTTAAAGGATTCCAAATAATCAGGATTCTTCCAGCTTCATGCAAACTGAAATTGTTTGCTTGTTCCATGCCACGAAATTTGCTTTTCATTATACCATGCAATTTAGATACATCCAGTTTAGTTTCCAAAACTCCCAAAACATCAATGTCGAATTTCTTGATGAAGTCCCTAATTCCATTTTGTTTCAGGGGATGGTTGAAACCCCTAATGTTCCAGGTTGAGATCTTCATGAAGTAGAAGCAAGGTTTCCACATTTCCTCAGTTCTTTGGTGTTGTTTGAAGATTTATTCTCGTCTGGTCTGCCCTTCAATTTACCATTGGCACTAAGATTATTCAGATTGGTAGTGGTGGCATTTGTTCCAGACGCACTTTCTTTTTTGAGGTTTTTTTCCTGTTAGCCACTTCAACAAAAGTCCCTTCACCATCATCCAACTGTGCGTCCTCTTTCTGTTTCATTAATTCGCTACCCTCCTGTTCCACGTCCTCTGTTTCATTTTGATTTGTAGTTTCCGAAATCCCTTCATTAGCTGCATCCTCACTGGGTTTTTCACCTGCCCGACTTTTGGATGCGTTTCCAGCCTTAAAGCTATCATTACTCGTGTTTCCAGCCACTTTTGAAGGGTTATTTCCTTTCGGGTTGGCCATTTTCTGGTTACCTGATTCCTTCTTTTTACCAGCAGGTGCAAGTGTAGTGGCGCACGCTAGTAGTTTAGGATCCACCTTCTTTCCCAATTAAGCTGTCGATTCAACACCTTCAATGGTTGCACTGTTGCCTTTTTTTCCAGAACATTGTTCCTTCTGTTCCTGTTCGACCACATCATTCTTCTGTTTCCCTTTAGGCTCTTTGTATTTACATCCAAAGGTAGTGTGACCCGTAATGTTGCAGTGGCTGCAAAATTTGGGCTCGTGTTCATAGATTATCTCTTGCTCCCTAGTGCTACCATCTGGGAATTTGATCTTAACTACCCTGATAAGCTCTTTGGATGCATCCACCTCCACCAAAGCTCTCGCAAAGGATAGCATGTCCCTATTCGTAGTGACTTTATCACTCGAGATTGGTTTCCCTACTTTTGACACGATTTTCGCCAGCACATTTGGATTCCATAAAGCGACTGGTAGTTCTGGAAGATTAATCCAGGTTGGTACCACGCTAATTTCTTTATCACTAAAATCGAATAGGTTAGGCATGGTTTTGAGCATGAGTGGCCTACCGTATACAAAGTAGGGGCCACCTTCCTGGACAATTTGCCTATCAACGTTTGAATCAAACTTAAAAACAAGCCAGCCACTGTCATGCGCATAATACTTGTAATTGACTTTCCAAGAGTCACTCAACCTTAATAAAGCAGACTTACCTGGAAATCTGCCCATGAAATATCCAACAAGGCCATAGCCCCATACTTTTTCGATGTCATCAATTTCTGATTCTTCGATAATCACTTCATCAGATGGGTTCTTGTAAAATTCCAATTTAGTGCTTTCATCATAAGTACGATTGTCTTTGAAGAGATTGACCCATGGCGCCTTCTCTTCTTTCTTGTGCTCTTTCGTTTCAAAATTATTCTCATGTGGGGGCTTTTTCACCGAGTCATCCGAATCCGTATCCTCCAGTCCAAGGGAGCAAGAAACACTCGGCGATTTAGGGGTTTCAGCAGATTCAATCGAAGCCAGACCCAGTGGGTCGACCCCTTTCAACTTCTCATTCAGACAAGCAGAGTGGATGGGTTGGGCAACAGGGGGGACGGCCCATACCAGAAGATGAGGCCCCAAGGCCGCCCTTAATGAGGGGAGGCTTAGCGGGGTTAGAAGAAGATTTCTTTTTGGCCATGGTGGCCCAGCCAGAGAAGACCCAAAGGAGGGAATGTCCTGACCCAACAAGAAAGGGCCTAAAGCAAGCCTTGGGACAGAATCCCAAAGTCCAGAACTGAAAAGCAGACCCGACCCAAAACCTGGTCCAACAGTGAAGAGACGTGAAGGCGACAGAAGGAAGATATTCTGTGTCAAGTATGCCAAAAGTCGAACCAGAGATGATTGACAGCCGTCCACCTACCCGTTGAAATAACACAAACCCATGCAAGTCCGCAGAAAGGTGGTAAGGTGGTCACGTGGTACCCCAAAAAAATAGGAAATTCAAATTTCAAGGCAGTAAAATGGATTCAACGTCGATAGATACACAATACACGCAGAATGTATGGTAAGACGATGAAGCTGTGACTACCGAATTTAAAAGGAAAACCCGATAGTAACAGGACCAGAAGAAAACCCAAAATAGAAGCTGGATAATAAAGGGAAAACCACCACCTAGAGAAACGTATCGAACCAGGAAGCTGCTATCTGAAGCTCGCGGACGAAGAAAACCATAAACTGAGCAGCAGAAAATATGAAACCCAACGAACTGAACTGTAAGAACTGTTTCAGGACCCAGAAACTGTAGCTAAATTCCCCAAAACCGAATATGATCTTGGGAAACTTGAGCTAATAATTAGCAACCAGTGCCCGAACTCAGAATAAGACCAGAGATCACCTAGGAGAAGGTGAAATCGAGATAAGAATAGAAGACAACCAGCGAGCCTAAGCACTCCAAGTGGGATTTCTCTCACTAGAAAGTTGAGAGCATCTCTCTCTAACTTAGGATGGCTGAGAGCTCTTTGCTTTTCCCCTTATTATTATACATACACAGGGTTTACACTTCGAGCTCCTTTTGTGAGACACTTCAGTTGCTTCTTCTTTGTGATTGTGTTGCCTCCTTTCATGCAGTCCCTTTGTGCGACCTTTGCCTCACCTCTGTCAGTATCTTGGCCAGTGTCTGAGCTGTTAGATTAGACTTGCCCTTTGTTCTGCTCAGTTTTTTCAGCTTCCCCGCCGCTTCCTTTCCGCGGCTACTCTTCTGCGTGATTTGTGGGCGGTTTTCCACTGAGGTTTTGAGTGTGGTCTTAGTTCCTTTTTGTATGGCTGATTTGCGTGTTGTTGGGTCATAAATCTGAGTCCTGTCCAATCCACTGTATTGTGCCAATCTCGTGAAATTGAAAGGGAAGTGTTTACTTTATTCACAGTATAAATTTTGTTATTATTACTGTTTTCGAACATAATTTATGTTGATTTGACTATTGAAGGTTGTATTTTAACTCCACAGGTAGTACATTATATAATTTGTCCTACCTGACCTACCATTAAAAGATGAGACTTGCTTTCCAATAATGACAGACTTCTTTGCTAGATTTTTAGAAATATAACTACACTTCAGTCGACAAACTTCCCCGCATTGTTAAAAAAATAGTCTCAGGCATATAATAAATGTAATTGAAATAAGAAAACTAATGTATGAACTATGAATAAGCAATAAGATGATAGATGTATATTCTTTGTTAACAAGAGTTGAATCTTGCCCTTGACATTGATTTCCATAGCCTGTTTAAATTACTCTTTTAGGTCGAATATGACATTCTAATGAGCCTTGGTTGTTTATTTTTTTGTTTGAATAATTTGAATGAAAATATTAATGCATTTACTTTAAAAAGAAAAATGTACACCCAGTGGCGAATTCAGCACCCGACGAACCCAGTAGTCGCGTGTGTTGAATTCGCCGAGAACAATTTTTATTCTGTTGACAATAAATAAATTTTTTAGGTTATATAACTGGTAATTCATTTTATTTTCAAACAGTTTTGTAGTTTAGCTGGTTAGAACTTACATATTCATATTGGAAGTCCCGATGTCGAATCCATACCCAACCAATTTATTGTGAAATATTTTTAGTTTTATAATTTTCACTAAAATTAATGCAATAGGGAAGGGATTCAAACATGTAAGCTCTCCTTAGAATTATTGAAAGTTTGACCATTTGGCACTTGTTAGATTTTGACACTAAGTTTATCAGAATAATATATGTTATATTTTAACGATTTTAATGCAATTGTAAAAATTCGAACCCGTGCTCATATACAAAACTTGGCAACAATATCATTTGATGAATATTGCTAATTTGTAAAACAGAATTATATATGTTCAGTTTAAACAAAATAATTGTTATGTCCATGTTTGGTACGCATTAACATTTTCATTTTACTCATTTTTAATCACAAATTCTTCAAAAAAAATTATATTTTCCATCACATCAATATTTTTTCCTTCTTTTTCAACCACACATTCTCCATCAATCTACTATTTCAAAATACATTCTTCCAAAATAATACAACTCAAACACACCTTGTATGTAAATTTTGGACCTTGTTTGATTTTTTTTTTTTTTTTTTCAGAATACATTTTTTTCTCTTCTTTTCAACAAAACTTTTTTCAATAAAATATTACATATAAATTTTCATTTTCTATCAAATCACTATTCCAAAATGCATTTTTTTGCAAGGGGAGGCATCAAACAGGGCTCTTAATATTTTATTGTTGCCAATGATCGATGATCAATAGCCTCCCGTGCTGACTCAAAATCCTAAATCCGTCACTGTGTATACCTTGTCTATTTTTTGTTGTTGTAAATAAAACTTTATGTAGGTCGAATAAATTGATATGTAAATATTATGTTAACAGTGCAAAGTGAAGATCATTGTTTTGATATCTGAAATCATTTATGTGTGAAATGAGTTGAAATGTTAATGAAACCAACAATGGTAATTTGATGTAAAATTGTTAGAAAGGAAACAAGAATACTACCTGAGATAGTGAGATTAGTGTTGATCAGAAATGTGTTCGAGTGCTTAAGGTTGGAAATATAAGAGCGAGCTTTAAAGCAAAACAAGTGTTTATGCCTCCTATAATGTAAAAAAAAAAAAAAAAAAAAAGCATAAGTTGTATATACAAAACTCCATGATCTCTGCGATCGAATCTATCTTGGATTCTTTCATACTATACCTCATTAGCGTCTCATCTATGTACGTAGATTGAGATAACCTCTTAGAATTATCTCTATTGACCTGAGTTCCCATAATGTAAATTTTTGTAATGGTGTTGGATTTGAAAAAAGGAAATGTGCAAGACTGAACATCGAGGTAAAGTCTAGTAGGGCATCTTAGTTTTAGTTTGTAACTTCATTTTATGAAATGTTAGCTTCTGACCTCGACTAAGGGTCTTAACAATTGTATTTTAAATATTATATCAGTAGAAGTGAAGATTAATAAAAATGTCGGAAGGGCAAATGAGGAGGGTTCTAGCAATGGACCAGCGCAGATGGGACATCCGAATGCTCTTGCTAGTTTGTCTACCGGTGATTTTCAGTTTTTAGGCAAGGGTTGTTACTTCTTACTATTAATCAGATTTGTCATTTGTAGCTATATGATAGAATGGAAGGCGACGAGCTTTAGTGAAAAAGACAATGAGTCTGTGTAAAGCAAATTACAAGGCAATGAACTAAGCAAGATAAAAGGCGATGACCCTCTGCATAGAAAAGTCAACCTAGAGGCTACATTTTTGGGGCCATCTGAGCTGAGTTCAGATATGTTGTCCACCCAATCAATTATTGACACGTCATTTTTAAATTAACACGTCATCAATTTGTTAGGTTAGTAGTAAGTTAATGAGGGTAAATTTGAAATAACATGTTCATTTAGGATGACATGTCAATAATTAATTGGATGGACAGCAAATCTCGATCTCATATAAGCTAGGCTGTCCTCTGCTTTCAAAAATAGATAGTGGCCACCTATTTCATTGGATAGCAATTAGTTAACCCTTATAGTATATAGCCTTTAAGAATAAAGCTTCAAGGGACGATTATTATAAACTTTTTGAGACGGTTACAAGATCCTGGATTAACTCCAGAAACGTAGGTGAAAGGAACATGTTATAGCCTTCGCCCCAACTATACAAGAGAAACTTGACATACAGACAAGAGAAACTTAACATACAGTAACAGAAGGAAGACCATCTCAACTTAAAGGTGAGACTCTTAGCTTTTACACCCAAGTGCAATGTTGTTTTCATATCATATAAGAAAAAAGCAACGTCGCTTATTTTCAACCACACATTCCCACGTTAAAACATTCCGCACGTGAACCCTAAATTTTCTCCTACTATTAACCACGCATTCTCCAAAATTCACTATTACAAAACTCGTTTTCAAAAAAAAAAAAAAAAAAAGAGTTCAAACACATCCAATCCAATGTATGCTCAAATATAGCTAATTGTCCAATATTGTCGGAATGGGGACCCAAGTGCTACTGACGTGAATTTTTGGGGACTATAGGTGCAAATTTCTCATTTAGAAAAGAGCATTCTCACGTTGTTTCAAGGACACTACATTACTGCAACTTTTTGTATGTTCACAGTTCACATATCTAAATTAATTTTAAGTTTATAATATCCATGTCCATGTCTATATTGAATCATTTTTAGTGGTATCCCCATATCCTAGATTTTTAAGAAAAAATGATCCGACACCTAGATATATACCCATAACGAATACTGACTCTTGAGTCCGCAGCCTCATTGCATCCAATAAATACAATAGAAAGAGTTTGAAGTCAGAAAACACAATGTATAAGCTAGGGTTGCATCCAAACACAACTCAGTGAAAAAAAAAACACATCAATTTTCAAGATAAGATCCATGAGAAATGCAGTGGAGAACTCTGTTACATTTATGTCATCCCCTACCATGCATTTGAAGTTGTAAAATTCGTCAGCTAAACTCAGCCTCAGCTTCTGAACCTTCGCAAACGTTCACGCACTCCTTTGCAATTTAGCTTTGGACCTCCTCTGTGATGACGAACCCTCATGTTCTTCCCTTCTACTTTTGTACTTGGAATCCTTATTACTTTCAGATGAAGCCACTGGCCGTTGTGATGGTCTAGTAGTTGGGGTTGCTAACTCCTGAGGGCGTTTTAACCCCTGAAGGAAAATTCCGTTCAGAAATAAAGAGTAATTACTCAATTAAAATAGATACACTCATGGAAAGACAACTTGTTTCACAATAATATGACACACTTCTAACATTTGTAGGAAAGAAAATAAAGAGTTAGCTATGAACGACTTTCTCATTTTCCGACTAAGAAGTTAGATCTAATTATTTGCCTTGCACTGATTAATTCATGGAAAAAGGTGCGAATGTCCCAGAAGTGTAAGATGTAAACCAAGTTTTTTGCAAATTACGGATTTACCTTCTCTTTATACCTCATTTCCCTTTCTGGCATCTCCCATTCAGGGTCGATGTCAGCAATGAAATTTTTTACTTTGTTCACTTTATTATATCTTGCACCAACATCGGAAGTTGAGGAGGAAGGCATAAGCTGCATCCTCTTTAATATTCTCCCTTCAGATTGGAAAATTCCCTGTAAATTTGGCATAAAAATCATCAGAATTTAGAGTTGAAGATAATGGTTATTACAATGGATGAAAATTTGGAAACACCGAATAAGATATTTCTTAAATGATAAATGCAGCTCTTTGAGAAGCCATAAATCAAATCCTATTGACAGCATTAGTTGCTCTTGCTGATGAAAACGTGATAAGGTACCTCTTCAGTTTTGAGAAAAAGGTGTGTTTGAATGTCTTGTATGTCTTGCTCAAATACATCAAAAGATTTATTTCCAATGTACAATTGCAGGCTGTCATCTTCCCACATTACAAAATGAGCATTGCTTTCAACCTACACATGCAGATTTAATTCGTAAAAAGTATAGAAGCGTGACAATCAGAACATATGCAATTTTGCTATCCATTCGCAAAACACTTGTCAAAATAAAATCAGTTAGGAACTCGAAATCAGGGAAAAAAGTTCAGATAACTACAAATATAATTTCAAGGAAACCCAAAGTAGACTTCACCTATAAACTGAGTCTACGTAAAATATTGTAGACCTTTTTAAACTGAGTTCTTCTAAGCATCTATTATATCATATCCTACACAACTAAAAGTCACAATAAAGATTACCAAAATTTAGAAGATATTACATAGTAAGATTTGAATATGGTAACTAGATTTCTTAGTTGATCCTTTTTTGTTTTATCAAAGATTACATCCATTTTGATCCAGACTGAGTTGTAAACACAAATCTCTAATATAACTTTTATGATTTCAATCAAATTGATGTTCAAATTTCTCACACTTCTAGGGTTTCTTTCTACCCCTTCCTATCTTGAACACGAAGTCCTTCAATGTGGGTTGAAGATAGTTCTATTATAGTGTAATCCTATACAAAAAAAGAATCACGATGCATATGACATAACAACAGACAACCTACATTGCATTGAAGTGGTCGTTTGACCTCACACGAGCGACATTGTGAAACAATTTTATGATTATGACATGAGGGTGAAATTTAGGAACAATAAAACCCAACTCATGCACAGGAAAAACAATGGAGGTGGGAGCAAGTGGAGGACAAGGGAGGATTGAAATAACAAAATTCCTAATAACAACATGTTAATTTGCCTTGAAAAAACTAAAAAAACCAGCAAGTTGTTGTGAAGCAAGTGGGAAATTTTCTGACTCAACCCATTCAGCCATTTCCTTAACTTTGTCTATCCTCTCCATTAGGTATTGTTTCCCTGTAATGCTTAGTACCATCTCATTTCGTTATTTTCTATGACCAGCAAAGCAACAAAAAATTGTATTGTTATTGAAGCTGGATATGAAGTTTGTCAAATCACAAATTTGTGATTGTTAAGCCACTAGGGGGCATAGTATGACCAAACTGCTAATCCTAATTGGCGACTTTTACAACCAAGGTTTGGACATTAGACCAAGTCATTCTTCTAATAGGTGAGATTGGAAATTCTATTAATACATGGATATTGGTGCAAACAACCTCAATTCTTTCCTGCAAAACTCCAGCTGCACTTCCAATAGAGTCTTACCCCACAGAAAATGGATATAGGAAGAGTTGATCAGAGTTTCTTGATCATATGCTTGTGTGTGAAATTGGTAATAAAAACATACATACAACTTACAGACGTTGTGCCATCCGGATTTTTGACAGCCCTCCAGCGAATTATATTTTTGAAAGGGATATGCCTCCGATGTCCAAACTTGTCTGTTGCAAAGATGTCCTCTTCAACATATGTGCTTGGATCAAATGGCCTTGGATCAATGCCCACCATGATAGGCAGTCTGAGCAGGTGCATCTGCAACAGATTTTCATAAGAATTAAAATTTCCAATGTACCATATTCTTAAATTGCACAAGAAAAAAGCCTCTGACAGGTTTCTAGAAAATTGGAAATAAAATAATACAACTAGTTATTTAAAGAGAGAAAGTGTTCATTCAATTATCAGTGTCTGTCTCATATAAAAGCATAACCCTCTTCATATAGGGGTTAACAAGTTCTTCAATTAAGGTAAGAGACTAAACTAAAGAAATAACATAAAATACTGGAATTTTTTTCAAATAAAGCATAATTGCTTTTTCCAAAACTAAGAAATCATTCCATAATATATCTTTATCAATCTCCATCAATATCACTCGAGTTAGACTGGTTGCTCTGCTCTAGCATTTAGTGGCATTGCATTTGATAGAACATCGAAAGAAGAAGAAAAAAAAGGAACTGAGAGCATGTTTGGAAAAGCTAAGAAGTTAAGAAAAGAACGATAATCAAAGCACTCTACATTCCAAAAGTAAGGAATTTTCTATTTTCCTAAGATCAACAAGGAAAAGCTCCCACAAAATTCTTACTTTATCACTCTGTTTTGGGATTTCTTTTTCTTCACTTATCTCCTAAAGGCAGAGATAGAAGCAAGAAATATAAGAGAGAGCTCATGAGTACAGAAGATCATCAATCTCTCTCCAGCTCTCACTTGCACACTGAAAGTATGGTTTTCTACCACGTTAAAAAGAAAATGGAAGATAACATGAAAGACAAATTTAGTTCATCAATCTCTCTGAAGCAAGCTGACTCATTACCAGGCCTTCAACAAAAATGGCCTCCTAATACCCTCATATGCCCCATGTGATCCCCACTCCCCGGAATGAAAAGAATACAAACAAACAGAATCATAGTCCTAATCGCATACAAAATGGTACACAGTTATTTATGCAAGTATTTATTTAGAGAGTGTTCGTTCAATTTATCAAAGTCCGTCTCATACAAAAGCATTACCTCTTCGTATAGGGTTTAGCTAGTTCTAATTAAGGTAAGAGAGTAAACTAATGAAATAACATAAAATAGTAGAAAAAATTTCAAAATAAATCATACTTTCTTTTTCCTAAACTGTCCCCAGACTTGGGAACCATTCCATAATATGTCTTTATCAATCTCCATCAATTTCACTTGAGTTAGACTGGCTGCTCTGCTTTAGCATTTAGTGGCATTGTATTTGATGGAACATAGAAAGAGGAAAAAAACTGAGAGCATGTTTGACAAAGCTAAAATGTAAACTTATAAGAAGAAAACTGGTTGGGTTGGAGGAGAGGACAAGGCAGAGGTGGTTGTCTAACAGGGAAGGAATATCAATATAAATTGATAAGAAGATGAGTAAGAATTCGGTATATCAAGGGTAAACCTTTAATGAAATGCTTGGCCCAAAGTGAAAAGTTTTTAGATGAATAAAAGTGAAAAGTAGGAATTTGAAAGTGTAATATCATAAGAGTTAATAGAATGCAAAACAATAACTTAATTTACATGTTATTACCTTCCTACCTAAAAAATCAAACTGAGATGATATCAAGTAAATTACCATGAAATGTTTATAAAAGCAAATAATTGTACTCAAGTTTGACGAAGCTTAAACATAAATAATATTTGTATTTGAAAATCTATATCTACAAGTTTCGTACATCACAGAAATATGTATACAGCTCGCTTAACAAGAAGCACAGAAAGAAGTTATTCCACAGAAGTGAACCCCTAAAAAATTGTTAGGTATGGCGATATGAAGAACACAATCATTGGTTCCTGCCTGATTTCCTAGACTTGCAGAAATTGCAGTATATATTGGCCACTCTAGAATTGAAATTTAAGTCATGCTCAAAAGAAACTGTCTTTGAAAGAGTGTGGAACTGTCTTCAAAAAAATGTGATTTGGAACAGTAAAGACAGAAAAAGGAAGGTAGAGACAAGAAAAGTGGTAGCAATAAGAGGTAGAAAATCTCAATAATACTGGATGCCATGCATCGGTTTATGACTTATTCAACAATGTAATCAAATTTATGTATGAAAATCCTCTGAGAATAAGTGAAGTTCATGTGCGGAAATCAGTAACAAGTTTGAATTTTATTTGAGAAAGAATATGCTCGAGGGGAAAAATTTCCAACACCAGTTGATGTAGCATGGTAATAAAAATGAGAGAGAGAAGAACCAAGACAAGTATTTAGAGAGACAAAAACACCAATTAAAGTAACGAGGATCTGAAGCAATTTTCAGTAAAAAAATTGCCTTTCAAAAACAGTGCTTGAAAGGACTTAAATGAAAACATTAGCATAGTTTGTTCCAGATACTAATAATTCATTGTAATAGGATGACGAATAAGATGATTTGTGAAGCTTGAGTCCAAAATATCAGTTGAACTATATTAGAGTATAGACTAATTGAATTACTTTAGAGAAACTTCAGAGTTCTTTTTTCTAAAGTATTAGCATGTAGTTATAAATTAAGCTTCAAGAGGAAAATATAACATGTGCTGAAGTGTTATAACTCCATTAAATAAGTGATGAGACAAACCTTATCTGGATCAGCCGGGGGACGGCGCTTGAAAATCTCCAACAGTGGCGGAACAGTTGCCATTTCCTCAGGTTTAACCTCGGCATATTCTTCACCAGGCTCATATGGCTTCGCTTCATCAGCTAGTATATCTTCAGGCCTCAGTTCCTCATAACCTCTCTCCGTGTCCACAAGAAATCTCTATATTAGGAGTAAATACGTAAATGTAGCTTGTGCACGTATACAGAATGTAACAATGACATCAAAGAATGTAAAGAAAGAATGAAGCTATTTGCAATTCCACCTCTCCTTGATCTACACTTTCGCTATTGCCTTCGGACTTGGGACCTCCATCCTCTTCATGCTGAAAGAAAAATGATAGCACCGACAATTTTAAGATAAAAATAAAATAAAAATGAGAATATTCAAGCTATTCAACTTATATCCTACAGACATTAGTACATTCAGAACTGTTTAAGAAGCATCTCGACATATCTGCAATAATGCTGCCAGAAGCAAGCAACTGCAAAATCCAATACTGTAGCCTGTCTACAATTTTAAAGAGCTGAAAACCTATATCCGATTATTTAACCTGGTTGAAAACCAATATACCTTACTTTATTTATGCATAGCTTCTCAAAACTAGTATGTCAATAAA
>CM032637.1:16937399-17075482 GCA_019097785.1 Fraxinus excelsior | reverse complement strand
GATTCTGTATCTAATATTGCTACGTGGGTTCATTTCACATTGTATCTTATCTCTTGAAACAAAGCATCATATACTTCTTGAACGATGAAAGTATCACAAATATATAATATTCTGACAAACACAATAAAATCAACCTCAAATCCTTTTCATCACACAACTTCTAATGTTTCTAAATCAACGACAATTTCTTTAAAAAGGGCTTGGTGATCTAAAAATGATGTACATTCTATCATACAATGAGAATGTAATCGTTGTTTCAAATACAATCTACTAGTTAGACTATTCGTCATGTATAACTGCCCCAACTTCAACCATAATGCAACTGTAATTTTCTCCTTCAAAACATCATGAAGAATATGATTCGTAAGATGAAGATGAATTTGTAACAAGCCTTGCAATCCTTCTGTTGTTTCTCTTCCAGAGTTCAATTTCTATGCATTTTATCAAATTTCAACAAAGTATCATATAAATTCATGTGAGCAGCACTGCTTACATCTTCACCTGTCGTGACAAAAATCTAGTGATGCAATCCAAAAGCAGAATATTATACTTCATGGTTGTCATTACAAGAACAAAACCTCGAACAAATCAAATCTTAAGCCCTGATACCACTTATTAGCAAACGAGCAAGAATTATGTATGCAATAATGCCACTTACTTGGAAATAAGTATGATATTATATGACACAATATGAAGTAAAGATCACAACACAAAAAATTCGGCAGAGGAAAGGGGAATTTACTATAAAATGAAGAAATAATACAAATATATTATATTTACAATATTTTCTAACTTATCTAATTTGAAAAACAGAACCATCTATATATAGGATACATGTCAAAACACTAATAATAGTCCAGTAAATGGAAAGAGCATCAAAAAACCTAAAAAAAAAAAAAAAGATAAACGAATTGTGGGCTGGATGTTGCTGTCGCTCGAACGCCACCCTGACGGGAAGTGAGCGACTGAGGCGCCGCTCAAATGGCAGGCTGTGCCAAGCAAGCGCCTGCTCCCTATTTTGCAATCTCTAGTGGGAGCTTAGCTTGCAGCTAATAGGAATGCAGCTAAATCACTTCTTGATCCATATTTTGACTTCTTCAAGGTCCACTTTAACTAATCCACGAAAGAGGCCGGATACTCTTTTCCTTTCTGCAACATATACGTTACCTTGCCCATTTGATGGAGGTATTACTTCATGGAGCTTCGGCACCTCGGCCTCGGAGGTGGTTCCGTGACTTGACACCTTGTCGCCACAACATGACCTTACAAGACGATGTGAAGTGCATGGGGCCCGATCCTACGTCAGCTACCTCATGTCTGGCTGGCATTGTCATGGAGCCTCTAGTATTGAGGCATAACAGTAAGTACACACGTAAGGTCAATATACTGAGATCGATAGAAGATTGAAAAATCATTTTGATTAATTCTACTTCCTGAGTGAAATGTTGGGAAACAAGGCCCAAATCCTAAGTTGTTCAACAATAGCGACATTGAGTAACTTTATCATTATACTTGAATTTATTGACTGTCTCTCTTGACGGAAGCAGGAAAAATGACTTGAATCATCGATAGAAAGTCATGAATTCGAGCATGAATATGTGCATTTAAAAAAAAAAATGCTGCATTTTTTTTTTCTCAGAAAAATGTTACAGAAAACAATCTCCGACTCCAAGATTCTTATCTATCATGGGATAAACTAGAAAACTCTTAACAAAGATAAAATAAGATCTATTTTGCATAACATTAGATGCCTTCATTTGAGTCGAAGTAGTAAACAGTGTGCCATTGAGCTGCATTATGGAGCTATTCAACCCTGAGTTTCTACAAAAATTTCTCCAGGCCATACACCAGACTCTGTCGAGGTAAAGGGAGCAATGGTTGGTAAACTGATTTTTTGTTTCAAGAAATGGAAATTGATGTTTTGGAATGTATTAATAAGTACCTTGAGTCGCACAACTTTTCTGATGGCCAGAATTAGGCCTGGCATGAGACACTGAACATCCGTGACATCGTGTTTCAGGGTGTAAACCTACAAAAAATGTCAAAGAAGAGCGTGTTTAGTACATAAAATTAGATACAAGAGGATTTGACTTCTTGTCTAAGAAGCACGTACCTCTCCTGGCCGGGAAAAGAAGACAATCGTACTAGATGGGAGGCCAGGAAGAACCATGCTGTGCACTCTTACTCCATCTTCCCCCAAAACTTGACCCCTTGCCTTGTATGAGGAAAAATTGTCTCAGCACAAGATTGTGTTATACAAGAGTACAAAAAGGAATTCATCAGTAGATTTTTTGGTAGATATGGTGATGAATTGATGTGGAAAAAATTCATTTACTCGACTCCAATTTTTTTTGGATAAGACTTGGGTTCTTGTTATTTTATACGAATGGGATTTCGTTTGGATTGCTCACCAGAATATCTGTTGAAACATCATCTCTATTGTATATCTGACCAAGGTTAGAAATATTGTTTGCTATTTGCATTGCATCCTGTGAAGGGAAATCCTGTTCCCCCAAAAGAAAAAGGATTTCTTATGACATACCATTATATGTGAAAATATATGAAAGGATACAAGTAGTTATAGATGTAATTAGTACACTGGATTGAATAAGAGTGACATCACAACTATAAATGTTTTGAAATATTCATGTCTAATGCTGTACAATGAACCAAACATTTCCTATTAGCTCTTAAGCTTCTATCAGTCGAGGCGTCCGTTCCTTTTTAATATTTGACTGGAAAAGTTTATTTGGTGGCCTAACCGATCCGATCCATTAGAAAAACACGGGTCGTATTTGTTATATAGATGACTTGTAGTGACATAACCATTTTAGTAATAAAACCATTGACAAAATGGGCTTAGGATTGTTAAAGGATAAATATCACGTGGGTTAAATACAAAAAATATAGACCGACATATAAAGGTTTGAACTAATAATGTTTGATCTTTTAAGATGAAACATCAAGTTTTAATATAGTATTTGAGACCATTAAGCTCTAACAAGGAATTCAATCTAATTAAGACTCAAACGAGCACATGAATTTTAAGATTGGCTTACTCAAATGAGTCAGCAACTTGTGGGGTATGTTAAGGGATAAATTGTATATCAATTAAATATCGAAATATAGACTAATATATGAGTTTGGTCTATTCCTCTTGACAATGTTGATTTTTAGATAAAGATGATGAGACTTACCCCTGCAGTTGCCCTTGATTCAACAATCTCCACATTGTTGTAATGAAATGAAGCTGAAATCGCAGCTTGCTGCAGAAGTATTGATCCTATTGAAAGAGTTGGTGCTACCAGACAACCCTACAAATCAATTCTCAACATTATTATTTGCTAGAATTCAAGCTTCATGAAACTGTACATTGATGCAAAGATGGGGAATTTTTTTAAATATATATCTTTATTTCCGCGTAGTTTACGAAATCCGTGATCTCTTTATTATCTGTTCAGAAAATATCACCGGCAAGTACATATAAAATTGTTTCTAGATTGCTCAACCGACAATAACGCTCAGAGGATCTTCGACAAAACAAGAAAAGTAATCGATTAAATTCGTGGAGTTCGTATGTTGAAACACTTGACAATTCAATTTTGGATTCAATTTTCGCTTTCATTAATTTGTAGAACTTTGTGTGAAAATTTTGAAGATTTTTCACATAAAAGGACTTGTTAAAGATAAAACATAGATAAATCCACCCCAATAGCTTTAATTCGAGCTTTTAGTTCAATAATATGAATTCTCACCCTGTGCTCACCATGCTGGCTTTCTCGCAAAATGCAGATAATGCAGAAACTGTCTCCATTTTGACACGAGGCACATAAACCACGCTGTTCATTCCGAAAGCTGTTGCCTGTTGATTCAACACAGTAAAATTGAGAGAATATTAAACCAGGTATGTTTGGTATGCTCGACTGCACAACATAAGTAAGATAAGTTATAATCTTTTTTCTTGCAATGTTATAAGTGCAGACACAATTGGTTAAGGTAATGTAATTAAGATTAAACCTGTTTAACATTGTCATAAACCGTTGAAGGGTCAGTGAAGTCCACAACAACTGTAGTTGCTTTACTCTGCCAAAAAATTCAAACTTTATAAGCTTTCTTTCGTGAACAATAAGTCGAGTGAAAGGACAATCCCTCAACAGATAAAACTTTCCATACTAGAAATAGTTGCGGGAAATCCTTTCGATATGAGAATGTTGTTAGTTAAGGAGACATAAGGGTGCAACTGTTAGTGTCACCTGGGATATGGAACCTAAGACCATGGTCAGATCATTTATTATGGGAATTTCCATAGCCTCTTCCATGTTACAGACCTACATTAATAATAACATTATTAGGACACTAAAACTCAAAATTAACCCAAAAAATAATATTAAAATTTATAAAAAATGCGAAAAACTAACACGAAAAAACCTTTCCTATATCTTCTCCAATTAGGTATGAATCAATTGCACCAGCCACTTCCATTCCTCTTGCCTTTGTTACAGCTAACACAGCTGCCCTACCTATTTCCTTAGCTGCTCCATTGATGATTACCTTTTTTTCAAAGAGGAAAAAATATATCTTAAATTTATGGAAAATAAATAAGAATATGCACATTTTCTACTTTGATAGATCATTTTTTATAATGACATCTAGTACGTGATAGGGGCTTTTAGGTCTACTTATCTCAAAACGGAATATGAGGTTTGGTATCCAATTTAACAAAATCCATCTTAATATTTCATTATTCCAAGCACCGAAAAAGAAATATGGAACTAGAAAATTGTTACCTTGATACTGCTTTGAGAGGGCTGGAAAGAGCAAGAGATGGAAGGGATTTTTGTGAAACTTTTGCAGTGTTTAAAGGTTGTGGGATGAAATTTGCAGCTCAATGCTGCCATTGTTGCTACAAAGTAGTCAATGGGAGAAGAATATGGCGAGAGGAGAACATAAATAAGTTTATTTATTATTTTTGTAATTTTTTGAATTCAAAGATAAGGTTTTTGTGTCTTTTGCTGGGAAGGAAATGTGGGGACAACGATAAATGGGCAAGTTGATAACAAAATGACTGGCCAATGATGTGGTACATTTAGACCTACGAGATTTCTAGGTATTACTTGAACTTGATAAACGAAATTCATCTATAGATAATCATTTAGTTATGTTCGGTATACTCAATTAGACAATGTTGAATATAATTAAGAAAAGAAGGTAAAATTGTTGTTGTTCGAAATTTGTTTATAAAACACTTTTTTTGTATCAACTTCTATCAAATATTCGGATATGTCCTGGTAGTCAATTTGTGTGTATGAATAAACTAATGCACTCTACTCATCGAGTAGATGATCGTATTGTATTTGGTTTCACAAAATCAATTTTGGATGAATGGAAAATTGATGTCTATGAGTGACGTTGAATAAATGAAATAAAATGAGGATTTCATATATAAGCTGACCGCTCGAGTGCCCGCCTCACGGACAGTGAGTGGCCAACTCACTGAAAAAACTGTTCGATCCATCAAGTGGGCGGTTAGCCAGTAGTTTGAACCGTTGTGACTATTCGTGAAGCATGCTAAATTTTGGGGCGTGTCTTCCGAGCCACAATACCTCAATCTCTATAAACTGGACTCTATTGGTGGTCTAAAATCATTACATATCATATGCATTGACAATATTACTCTAAATCATTTCAAAATCGAGAGTTTTCTTGCATTAAAGACCATTCAAAGTAGAGAGTGTTTTTCAATTTCGAGTTCGTGATTTCTTGTTGTTTGAAGTGCTTCTACATCAAAAGGAAATTGTTGTATCTAGGAAGATGGTTGTCAAGACACTATGAGTACTATGAGTTCTCATTGAGCCTATTTAACTAATTCAATTACATATCTCTATGCGAATTACCCTTAGTTAAATGAGTTATGGCACTAGGAATTCATATAACGACCGCAGCACTTAGTATAAGTATCTCTACACGTTATACCTCGTTACCGAATTTTATTACACGTTCTAAGTCTCAAACTTATCTCTCGATTCGTAAGAAACTCAATAGATCATCAAATTATTGATCAGGTAATTTGATGCATTGCAATCATAATAAAATCAACACATGGAAGAATAAACCTCAGAATTCATGAATTAAAGAACTAAGGGTCTCAATAGATTACATTATTTGCCCTAATAATGAATTTAGCTACTCATAATCAAAACAATGAAATAACTAACTAAATTCGAATACATTACCGGATTTAAATGATAAAAAGATGGAAAAGAATCAACTCTTGCACCAAGATCTTCTTCCACTTTCAATCCTTGATTTGAACTCGAATCCTTCCTCTTCGATCTTGTGTTTTTCTCTTAATGTTACAAAGTGTGGAACCCTCTTTTCAATGAGTGAGAACCATCTTTTCAATGTGTGGGAACCCCCCTTTCAATGTGTGGGAACTCCCTTTTTATGCCTCCTTAGGTCTATTTATACTTTCATACACGTTCTTGGCCAATTTGGAGTCTTTTTGTGGAGTTTTCGCGGCCCAAACAATAAAAACCTAAAATTTGTGGCGGCGCGCGATACTTGAGCGCTATGGGACAGCGCTTGAGCGCAGAAAATCTGTTAAAAATCCATTTTCTGGCTAGTGCAGTGCTTGAGCGCTGAGTTTATAACCCTTGGGCGCCGAGTTTCTGTCCACTTTGCATCTGTCTCAGTATTTTTGTCATAACTTTTCCTTTCGATGTCCGATTGTGGTGATTCAAGATTCGTTAGAAAGATAACTCGAAAGGATACAACTTTAATAGAAATAGCTCTTCTTCAATTCGAACGTTTACTAGGCCAAAAATGGGTCTCAATCTCCAACTAAAACTTTGGACATCCTTGTGCGGTTGAAAATTGATTTGTTTTCACTCCTTTTGATCTTTAGTTGCATCCATTTGACCTCTAGCATTCTCGAATCTTCATCGTGAGCTTTGACACAACTTTTGAGTATTTGTACTTTAATCCCCAAGCTTTGGATCTTGCCTCTTTTTCGTCAATTTTGCATTTTTTTCTCCAATTCTTCATCTTCCATCGAGTTTCACCTCATAACATATTATATCATAAATTAGGCTATAATCTCATTAGAAGAACGACAAAATGTCATTATTTTGGAGTCTAAATAAGTGTATAAAATACACTTATCACACCTCTCCTCATGCAATATCTTTCCGCATGTAATCTTTACTAGTTTTGGCCTAATCACTTGCTTTTTTGGTAATTTTCATTCATGTTAGGGATTATTAGAAATTGGTTTATAAAATGTTGATTTTGTATCAACTTCGGCCAAATATTCGAATATGTATCGGTAATCAACTCGTGTGTATGAATAGACAAATGCATTCTACTCAACAAGTATATGATTGTAGTATATTTAAACTCACAAAATCAATTTTCTAATGAATGAGAAATTGATGTCTAAAAGTGAGACTGAATAAATGAAATAAAACGAGAATTTCATATATAAGCTGTCCGCTCAAGCAGTCGCCACGTGGAGAACGAGCAGCCAAGTCATTGGTAAAATCAATCGAGCAGTCAAGTGGGTGGTTAGCGAGTGATCTGAACCACTGTGGCTGTTCGTGAAACATGCTAAATTTTGGACTTGTCTCTTTGACCACAACATTTATAAACTTGACTCCTTTGGTGGTCTAAAATCACTCCATATCAAATGCATTGATTATAGTACTCTAAATCATTGCAAAATCAAGAGTTCCCGTATTAAAAACCATTCAAAGTAGAGAGTGTTTTTCAATTTCAAGTTCGTTGTTCCTTATCGTTTGACTACAACAATGAGAAAATCGTTATACTTGGGAGACAATTGTCAAGACACCGTAAGCATCTTGGTAGAACAAATTTGTCTTAAAGAGATAGTATTAAACACTAGCCTCGATTTATAAACTTCATTGTTTCTTCTTCAAATCTGCAACTTATCTTTGTCATCCTAAGCAAGTGTTTACTTTGTTTAAGTTATTCAAAATATAATTTTTCAAATTTATACACATACACCAACAATTGTTCGTTTATCCATTCATATTGTTTAGTATATTGTATTTAACACGTTCTAAATGAATATATAGTCGTTTGTGATGAATCAGCTAAGTGTCACTCTTTTTAAACATGGCTAACTAACAACAACAATAATGACTTGAGTGATGCTGTGTGTACCAAATAGATTACATAATCAACACGTGGATAGGGGGCCGCCACGTGTTGATTATGTAAAAGATTATGCAAGCTATTTTGTACAAATAGATTTTTCCTAATGAATTTGTTCTCAGTAAGTGTAGGAGAACCGCTCCTTGCTATTCTTGGCTCAATATGGCTCACTGGCCCACATGGACCATTTCCATTTAAAGAATAATTAAGGACTAATTGATAACGTTAAAGATGGCCAAACTTCGTTTTTTTCAGTCATAAATTTTATCAATTTTTTAACCACACAAGTCATAAAATTCACCCATTTATCAACTTTATTTGCTAAATAATTTTACAAAAGAAAAAGAAAGAATATATAGGTTTTTTGATGGGGGAAAATAATATGGTAAGTTGTCAACTTAATGCCCTGTATAGGTTTGGATAGCATGTGCATAAGATCAGTAATGAGGAATAATAATGAAATTGAAATCGTAGGCAACAATTAAACAAACACTAATTCCATAAATAGAGGCCTACGGTTTAAAATCTGTGGCAACTTTTGCTAAAAAATTAAAAACCGTAATTAAATAAACTTTGATATATAAAGTAGATGAACTTTGAAATATGTAATTAAATAAACCGTAATTAAATATGTGATTGAAAAATTGATAACAACTGTGAATTACATGAAATGTGTGGTTAAAGATGAGTTTGAAAAAAAAATGACTTTTTAAAAAGTAATTATATTCACACCACAAGTTTTATTTCTTGCACACATTTTAATTGCATTTAAAGTTCTTAATCTTTGTTCATTATAACATTTATGTCCCTAACAATTTTTTTCATGTCATTGTCGAACTTTTCATTAGCTAACACATTTTGTATTTAATAACAATTTTATGTCCACAAGTTCATTAAAATGATGTAACATAACTTATTTTTCCATCATATTCTTAAAAAATAAATAAATAAATAGTGCAAATAAATATTGTTTCCTCATTTCAAAGTATAAAAATAACATATTTGAATATAAATCGCCATTAAGGATGAGGCATATTAATTAATAGAATGTTGAAGATAAGAATTCGACAAAAAAAAGTTAATGAAATAATTGTTACAATGAGAAAAGATTAAGGAGTTTAATTACAATTAAGATACTATGTATCAATTAAAAAATAAAAGCAAAATAGGGACTAAAATAGACGTCAACCCTATTGGTGCTGCTGATTTTCAATTTGCCAACATAAAATGATTATTATTCTCCAACTTTTCTCATAAAATAACATCTTTTTATTGTTTAATTTAGCATATATTTATAAATTCTTGCAATTAAATAAATAAAATTATTTTATATTTTGACATTTTATTTGACAATGCCTAGAGTCAAGTTTTCGAACATTGTTAATTGTCTTGAAATTTAAATTATCAGAAATGAACATTGTGTATTAATTAAATCGAATTCAATAAGCTTACATGCTAATCGAGTTCTTCTTCTATTGAAGTTCTGCACAATTTTTATAATGGACGAAACTTGAACCCAACATTTTTTTTGCCGCATCTTATCTTTTTTTTTTTTTTTTTTGTTGACTAGGAACCCGCAGCCACTACCCGTGAATACGCACTGAGTAAATTTCGCTCCATGTACAGTAGTCCGCAAATCACATAGGAGAAATAAACCGCACTAAGCAAGCCTTGTGCGATGGACTCGACCGACGAAGTGTTGGTAGGGAGTTCGAACTCGTAACTTTCGATTTTCGCGTTCACCTGCTCCATCAACTCGACCACCCCTAGTGATGGCAATGGGCCGAGCCGAGCCAGTTCGGCCCATCAACCCACGAGCTCACGAGCCGAGCCAGCTCGTGGCTTGTTTTACTCGTGGGCGAGCTCGGCTCGGCCCACGAGCTGAGCCGCGAGCCCACGAGCTTTTTGTATTTTGTATTTTTTTTATTTTTTGTACTTTTTTCACGTTTTTTTGTAAATTTCACGAGGCTCGTGGGCTCGGCTCATGGGCAAGGCCCACGAGCCGCTCGCGCGTCGAGCTAGCCTACGGCTCGGCGACGAGCCCGAGCGGCCCGTTACCCATGTTTTTACTAGTCGAACGGTCGAGCCGACGAGCCGCTCGGCTCGTTTGATATCACTAACCACCCCTGAAGGGGTCATCTTATCTCATTTTTATTATTAGTTGATGAGGGTGGATAGATATCAACACAAATCTCTTTCAGAGGTCAAATCCATTACATTATTTTAAATTGGATGGACAATAGGCAGCTGGATTTTCATTTTCATTGTACAAAATTGAATTTAATTTGTGTCTATTAAAAAGACTTTGCACCATCTCAGAAACAACGTCTGCTGATAAATAATTCGGACATCAAAATTCGAAACTACAAAGGGATATTTACATTTTGTCACAGCTTAAAACGTGTATTTTAACTGTTTCATGAACCTTAAAAATAAAATTTTTTCAACCCAATCTTTCTTAATTATGTTTAATTATATTTAATCCGAAAATCAAAATCAACAATTAATTTTAATCACACATTTCTTGAAATTCACAATTTGTCAATCATATATTTCATCAATTTTATCGAAATATATTAAAATTTTAATTTTAATTTTAATATTTACCAAACAAATCTTGTGAACCTGACTTTTTGACATTTTTACGAAAATATAAAAGGCATTGACTTTTTTTGCTTCTTATTTTTTTCAATGTTGCGAACGTGAACTTTTTTGAATTCACAATGTAACACAATAATCATATTTGCACAATAATCTTAACTTCTACAATTTATTATCAATTTTATTTCAATATTTTCTTAAAGAAGCAATAAATAGTTTATGCGCTGGAGAAATTATTTTTAAATCTTACTGAGTGATTTTGTGTATATTCTCTGACATATAACAATTTAACAGAGATTAAATTGTTTCGATTATTTCAAATTAAAATGCCAAAACAAACATTTTTTTTTTCTTAAATTATCTATTCACGTTATAAAATATATTTTATATATTGATTTTTATTATAAATATAGTAGCATTTATAAATGACTTTTATATCCATACAATCCTAGTTATTATGACTGTTGTATCATTTGTAGCTATAATTCTTTCATATAAATATGAGATTTTGGTTCGTAATAAAACATACAAATTTATTGATTTCTCTGTTTTGTTTTCTCCTTTCCTCTCTCTAATATATAATACGTTATTATCACGAAATTCTAACCAATTGATTTAGCTAAATTTATTTCAGTTTCTGCTTTCAAATCTTTTAGCTAGTTGAAGTAGAATTTTTTTTTTTTCTAATAAAGTGAATTAGTTAGAATGTAATAATTATAAGCATAATTGTCTGTCACGTGTACCAAAATTAATTTGGTGACATATACATTAAATTGGCCGCAATAATTGTTCATGCATTTAATTCATGTATTTTGATATGTGGAATTCATGTCTTTTAATGTTTGTGTATGTGAAATTCATTTTGAAGTTATTCATCTAGAGTTATTCATGCTTTTAACTTCTAAATATGTGAATTCACGTGTTTGATATCTTTTTGATAAAGAATTTAGTCAATTATGCGAACTTCTATATATGAACATTTTTTACTTATAATGTATGTTTGATAATTAATTTTTATATCACGTCATATCAGTATGGTAATTAATATTTTTAACTTGATTAAATATTTTAGATGTTCATTTATAAACTTTAAATTGATAATCTATCATGTTGTTGCTCCTAGAGTCACGCAACATTATAATTAATAATTTAGAAAAATATTATTTACTCCTGAAGAACATGAATTATGATTTTCAATATTTTAGAAAAATATTGACATGTTACTCTTAAAGTAACAATAGCAAAATGTAGCATACTCTCAAATTAGCACATTATAATTCCTATCAATATTCTAGTTAAATTTTTCTTGCTCTCAAAGAGCATAATAATATAAATTATGGGCGTATTTGAGCCACATTATTTTGGATGAATGTATTTTGGAATAGTAGATTAATGGAGAATGTATGGTTGAAAAAGAAGGAAAAGTTATTGATGTGATGAAAAATATTATTTTATTGAAGAATGTGTGGTTGAAAATGAGTAAAAGAATGAAAATGAAAATTTCAATGTGTACCAAACATGGGCTATGTTTTTACTCTTAAAGAGTAAATCCTTACATAATTTCTTACTCTTAACAATAATATATTGAGTATGATATTATTGTTAATATGGAACAAAATACTGTAGAATTGTTTGAATCAATTAATACTAATCACTATTTTTGAAAGGTATTGTGTTGTTTTGAAAGAAGAACAATTTACATTTATTAATATTCTTGAAGAATATTTATGTGGTTATTTTTTAAGAATCACAATTAATTAGATTTTTCAATGTTAAAAATTGTATTGATCCTAGAAAATTTTAATTTTAATTAAATTGCTTCTAAAGAAACAATAGTTTATTTTACATCAATATTCCTGAAGAATTATTTTGAGACTCCAAAAGAGTCAATATTGTGTGATACGAAAAGATGAACTTATTATTGCTAGTAATTTGTTCTCCACTAAAAAAAAAGAGAAATTTACAAAGTTTTAAATAGTATTTCTTAACTAGTACATTATCAACTCTAGTAACTATTTTGATAAGTATTGTATTCTAGTAATTTTATATTTTATTGTTTGACATGTATAGTTAGACTATCATTGAATCAATAATGATGCGAAATTAAAAATTCAAATTGTCATTTGACGAAGAATCAGAAGATTCTTCAATCTAAATAATTCATAAATGATATTTGTTCTCTATATTACTGGTCAATCACTAGTTAAATAGGGACTGAATTATCCATATTTCTGAAAAATAATTAGGGTGATAAATAGGGTTACATCATTCTCCACGCCGATCATCTAAATATTATTTGTATCTAATAGATTTGATACATATACTAGATGATTGCATGATATTCGTAACTTAAATTTCGATAAATTATTACTCAAATTATGAGCATAATTCTCAAATTATATAATCAAGATTGTGTCTTGTTAAATGCTAATAGACATAAATCTAAACATTTTAACAAGTATTAATTGGGATGTCGATAAATAGTTTAATAATAATATATGTTAAATGCCTCCAATTAATTTAATTAAGAACAAAATATTTCTCATTTCTGTTTAGGGAATACTATTACGTATCATGCCAATATCATAGTTCTTCTCGTTTATAATTGGCTTAAGGTTAGAGTCTGCTTTCTTTATCTAATTATTTGATAGTGCGATTAATTTACCACAATGCATTGAGATGAAAAGTAAAGAATATTGAGACGAAGTATGTGGTTTAAACCCTTATAGTATATCTCAAGCCCTAACGGATTAAAATTTATAATGTAATTTATTGATTGTCAATTTGATTTGACAATTCTCTCAGTATTAGGGAAAGGAATTAAGAAAATGAAAATAATGTAAAAATGCATCATTATCCCTACAAAAGATAATTCGAACAAGAAGTTAGAATGATAATTCATTTAGATATATTTACTGACTAAAGAGATCAATAATATCTCACACACCAGTTTTAAATGCTCTAACTCTAGCGTCATGAAGGACTATTAGTTAATATTCTATTTTATAAATTTATGATACATCTGAAGTGTGATAATATTCGATTCTAATCTCACAACGAAAAAGGAGTAATGAGCAAAGATGATCTCATTTAAAGAGACATATACTCTTGATGCGTATTTAGACATAACAAGATTTAGAACCTTAGAAGAAGTTCATGTATCTGAAATAATGAAATTTGAAATATAAAAATAAATTATATCATTATATAAAAGAAATAGAATCGAAAAGAAAAAGCCGCGACAACACATTTACACATGATCTATTGCATCATATTATGAGTAGTGGGGAATTGAAATAAGTTTATTGAAATATATCGATGGAAATAATAATTAGCTACATAAAATGATGCCAACTAAAGTTGAATTTACTAGAGAAATGTGAAATTTCTGGACGTGATGCTATTAAAATTAAATTTACTAGAGAAACTTGAAGTTTCTGGATCTACACTCTAAACACTTGAATGTGTATACTCACGCGAAATGAAAATGGAAAAAGTGAAGTCATATATGAAATGTATGACTTTTACATAATAAATTTCGCGAAAACTTGTATAAATAGATAAATTATCTTGTGGTAGTAATCAAAAGTCTTTATTTCATTAGTGTGATAATGCGTGAAATTTGATGTGCATGTAGTAAATGTGATTATAGACAATTTATCTTATATAATTTTGGTACTATCTTGGAGGGACCCCTTGAAACATAATTCAAGTGAAATTATCATGAAGATGAGTAAATACGAGTTGTACTCTTTTTCTCTATTGACCAATGTTTTGTTCATTGGATTTTTCTAACAAGATTTTTAACGAGACAATTTGTATGTCTTATTTAAAAGAATAAATGTACTATTTTTCCTTCATCAGAATTGTTTCCACATGATTTTTCCTAATAAGGTTAAAGAGGCATATTCTTTATGTAATGAATGCCTATAACATATAATATATTTACTCTCAAAATAATGCTTTTATACGTATGAGATTCTCAAAGAGACCAACAAAAGCTATTTTTTGAATCATTATGTTATTACAATTATCAAGTTTTGTCCCACTGAATTTTCTTGAAAACATTAACGTACAATATATCAATATTAAAGCCATTGACATACAAAACATATATATATCTTGATATAAGAATTGAAATCAGGAGGACTATTTGCACTATTTTTCATTTGATTAAGTTTTTTCCCATTAGATTTTCTTAACAAGGTTTTAACGGACAACTTTTTATTACACCAAATCATTTTTACCATTTTTTTCATTTGTTGGCAATCATGTCCCATCGAATTTTTATCAAATAATGTTTCGATAGGATAGTTATTATGGAAATAGTCATTTAAGGGAGAATTGTAAATATTTTCATATTTAGAATTGACTTTTATACCCCTCCAGCCCTAGTCATTATGATTGTTGTATCCTCCGTAACCCTAATTTTTCTTATAAATATGAGGATTTGATTCCCAATAACACATAAATTTATTGATTTCTCTTTTTTCTCTCTAGTTTATAATAATCTTAAATTTATAAGTTAGAATTAAAAGTTGTTCATTATTTTATTGTTGTTGGATATTTAGCCCTTTTGAGTTTGATTATCTAAAAATTTATTTATTCATACTCATTTTCAATAACATATTCTCCCAATAAAATATTTTGTATGTAAATTCAATTTTTTCTACTTTCTAACCAAACATTCTTAAAAAATTCGCTATTACAAAACTATTTTTTAACAAAAACGAAAAACAAAAAATGAGCTTAGAAATAGGCTTAAAGTTAAGTCTTCACGTAAGTACGAGGGAGAGATTTTGTTTACACATTTACATGCCAGGATAGAAATATATATACAATAAAATATGTTTTCTTGGAAAGGAAGCTGAGCAAATATGCTTATGTTTGACACCCATTTTGGGAGAAAAATTGTTTTTTGAATAGTGATCGATAAAAGAATATGTGGTTAAAAAGTAAAGAGAATTTTTGGGTTTATGTGTAATATTATTTTATTGATAGAATATGTGGTTAAAATGAAGAAAGAGAAAAAGAATGAGAATGAGAATGAAAAAAAAATGGGTGTCAAACATAGGCATGATGAAACATGTTTTTGTCTTTATTTGATCTCTATTTTTTAAAAAAAAATATATATTTTTCTTCTTCTAATTTTCAATCACACATTTTCCAAAAAAAAAAAAAATTATATTACACGTGAAACAATATTTTTTAACCACACATTTTTCATTAATTTACTATTCCAAAATACATTATACACAAAAATGGGGCTCAAACATGCCCTTAGTTTACATCACATAATGTTAAATATGAAATCACATCTACTAAATTGTATACGAAAAGAATTTATCTAAATTGGTGTTACTTTCAATTGATGAGGAGCAAGAGCTTTTAGGAAAAAATGATAAAATTATATAGAAGGGACAAACTATGCAAATATACTAAATGTTGAGGGTTGAAAAGTTTAATGTTAAAGGTTGAGGTTGTATTGTTATACATATTAAAGGTCAAGACTAATTGTGAAAATTTATATAAAAAAAAAAATTGAGAGAGAGAAATAATATTACGGCAATCGGGAATTAAATCAACATTATATGCAACCACAAAGTATTCTTGTCAACAAGCTCAAGTTCTGGAATTTAATACGAGAAAAATTTTGAAAAAAAAAAATGAGAAAAGGTTGATGGGCTAGGGAGAAATGTTGCTAGGGCGATCACCCCTCTCCCAACCTCCGCCCCTAATTAACGTCCACGCAAAGTGAAATAAAGAAACTCGATGATTTTATTTATTTATTTATTTTGGTGTTAAAATAAGGATAACCTATAGCATTAATCCTCAATTTATTCTTCAAGTAACAAGATGGTCTCTAATTTTTAAAAAGTAACAAGTTGAACCTTAACATTTAATTATAATGTTACAATCAATCCCAAAGACATAATAAATTGCATAAATGGTTGTTATAAAACCCCAATTTTCTAGATTTCAATAAAAAAAAGTTTAAGTTTATAAATTTAGACAAGTGAAAGTGGCATGACGTATGCAACTACAATAATGAAATAAGGGCGGATCATTAATGAATAAAAATAATTAAAAGCAAATTATTGGAAAGTTAAGTGAAAATTGATTCATGCTACCGGTTGTTGACCAGCTTTTCTCAGTCATTCATGATTCAACAGTAATAGGCATCTATGTCCTACCTTGTAAATTTAGCTAATAGTTAACTGCACAATGATTAGAACCACCTCAAATTCCTAAAACACCCTCATGCCCGCCATTTGTTACTACCTAATCCTATTTTGCGTTTTTCCATTTGTATCGAAAATGGATGACAACGAGTTTGACAACTTCTCGCATGCAAGAGGGCCCCACGTGAATAAAAAAATTCCAAAAAAATGTGGACCCTCCCTCTGTTGTGAGTATTCGATCAAAGTGTTTGTCAACCATTTTCAATAAGTGTAACACAATTGTCCTATTTTATGATAGGTCAACTCTCACACATGACACAACCACAAGAATACAAATGAATTTATTTATCTTTTTCAAAATAAATAAAAATATAAATTTATGCTTACTCATTTATGAATAATTTTCATGTATCATGCACGCAAAAAATTCATATGAGAAAGGTTACATTGCATGCTACAGTTAGGATTTGTTTGACATGATTTTTATTTTTACTTTTATTTCATGTGGAAGTGCTTTGAAGAATTCTACTTAATTTTTGTTTGAAAATTAATTTTTAAAAACATTTCCTACTTCAAAAGTCTTTTTAGTAGAAGCCACAATTGATCAGTTTCTTCTAAGGTTTTTTAATTATCAAAAGTACTTTCATAAAATTAGTCAAATAATTCTAAGCTTCCATTTGTTTCCCATACTTTTTTACTTAAAATGAGAAATATGACCGTTATACATTACATCAAGTTTTCAAATTTGAATTTCTATCTTTTGTGTGGGCCCCATGACGACTATATTTTTCATTCTCATTCTACAATAATGCGAATTAAACGGAGAGTAACTTTTAGGTCTCAATAATTCATTTTGACTTTTCAAAACTCATATCAAATGACTCTTAGTGAAGAAGAATGAATAAAATTAAATTTTAAGTAAATTTTGATTAAAAAAATGATGATATGTGTAATCATGGATCCAATTATATATGCCATTAAAATTATATATTGATTTAACTTTGATATAAAATTATATTTTAATCCCACCAGGACTCACGTTAACACAAGCTCTGGCGACTTCGTTTGGCAATTTTCATTTGTAAAACATTTTTTTATTGATTATTTATATTAATGTGTAATAATCTGAGCTCAATGTTCTGTTCTGTTCTGTTCGCTGTCCATATACTTTTTTATGTCATATTTTCTCTCTCCTCTCTCTACTTTATTTTTAATTTTTTTTTTCGAGCCTTCTCAATAGTTGGAGAGGGGAAGAAAAATCAACCCAAGATTGATTATGCGTAATCTGATTATTTTTTCCAGTTGTTTTCTGGGCTAATTTCCATCGGGTTAATCGGAGTTTGAAGAGTCAATATTCTTGGCAGATTTCACGCAACCATTGATCCTTTCTTCTACATTCCAGCCTTTTTGTAAGAGATCTGAAAATCCCTCTTCTTTCTCTCTCTGTAAAATTTCAACTCGTGGTCACATAATCAAATTCACTTATCTGACGATCTTGAATCACCGGTCTTTTATTTTTCTTCTGAATTTGAAGTAAAACTTTCCTATTTAATTGCTCTTACTACAGGGTACGTAGATACACGCATAATTACTCTATTTACGGCGGCTACAGTATATAGATATAAATTCTCTTTGTGAACGCGTGGCTACAGTTTTGGACCTGCAGATTTTTGGGATTTTGTGACAGCTTGGAGATGGGATATGTATGAATCTTCTTTTTGATCTTTAATTGCATCGAATTCAAATTATCATCAACAGTTCTAGTTGGGTATTTTTGTTGTTGAAAATGATGCGAATGAAGACTAAAAGTAATGGGACGCCGCCGACGAACGGTTGCCGAAGTAATGATGCTTGGGAACTTAGGCCTGGTGGAATGCTGGTTCAGAAGCGTACTGACTCTGACGAAAACCAGGCGCCACCACCGACAATTCGAGTTCGGGTCAAATACGGGTCGATTTACCATCAAATTCATATCAGTTCTCAAGCTACCTTTGGTAATTTTCAATAATGAATTCCTCTTTCAATACTTATTCAGCAGTCAATAGTTATTGCATATAATTTTCTTGATTCTTGACTTGCATTGGATATTACCAAACTTGAAAGTAGTATGAACATGATTTTTGGATTAGGACTTGGGTTAGTTATTGTTAATTTAGAATCAATTAACTTGAATGCAGGGGAGTTGAAGAAAATGTTAGCAGAGCCAACGGGATTGCACCACCAGGATCAGAAGTTATTTTACAAGGATAAAGAAAGGGATTCCAATGCATTTCTCGATACTGCAGGAGTTAAGGACAAATCGAAACTTGTTCTAATGGAGGATCCAATTAGCCAAGAAAAACGGTACATTGAGATGAGGAAAAGCGCCAAAATGGAAAAGACTGCGAAATTTATATCAAAAATCAGCTTGGAGGTGGATAGATTTGGTGGACAGGTAATTCGCGAGGCGCTCTTAATACTTGAAAGTACGGTCGATAAAATTTAAGCATATTTTTCTTCATTAATACAAGAATTATTATCTTGATTGCAACTTGTAGGTTTCAGCTTTTGACTCTGTAATTTCTAAAGGTGGAAAAGTGGCTGAAAAAGATTTAGTAAATCTGATTGAGTTGTTGATGAATCAACTTCTTAAATTGGATGGAATTAATGCTGATGGGGATGCCAAATTACAAAGGAAAATGCAGGTAAAAGTTTTTAATTATGTTGGGACTTAAAAAACAGAATTCTCCAATTTGGAACTATATAGTTGTTTAAGGACTCGTTTAAAAGTTTCTGATTTGCTGCTTATTTTGAAGGTGAAACGAGTACAGAAGTACATAGAAACTCTTGATATGTTGAAGATCAAAAACTCAATGCCTATTAGCAGTGGAAACTCGTCTCAACAGAGTCAGCAACAGAGGTACTCAAATGGGCATGTTTCAATACCAGTTCAAGATCCACGGAACTCAAATGGGAGCGTTTCGTCTCCCAGTCAACAGCAACAACCCCGGCATTCATTTGGGCTGTCATTAATTGATTCACCACCAAAGAAACACCAGCAGCCATCAAGGCACTCAACCTCCGGAACTTTTGTGATAACAACACAGTGGGAAACGTTCGATTCTGCACCGGCGCCATCAATGCCAGGAGCCAGTGCAGGCGCCCCTTCGACATCCAAGGTGGCATCAAGGACAATTAATCCGGCGCAACCTAGTTTTCATTGGGATTTGCTTTGAGTAGGTAGTAGGACAAAATATATGTGCTTAGTGTGGATGTGCATTTTGGACTTGTTTTCAAGTTGGTTTGGTATCTATTCTCCATTCTTTTCTGTATTTAGAGTCTTCTTAGCATCCCCTTCATGTGTCAATCACTAAAGAAATAAATGGTGCTACTATGTAATATTGTTATGTATTAGCTTTATTCTGTTAAACTTGTTCTTGAGATTCAGGTTTTTTGTTTTATGAAGTAGAACAGCATTTCATAGCAAGACGAAAACTTCGTGAAAATATTAATATTACGGCTATTAATTCCATTTTACCACTCAATTCGGATTATTGCTAGATCTAAGTCATGTTGGTTTGGTCTATCACTTAGCGTTCTATCGATATTGTTACACCCTCTTGTAAAAGAAAACATGTCGAACATCTTCATTAATGCTACAGTCATCTTACGAACATTTTGACATTTAGCATCCAGTCCTGGGTACCACAAAGTGTTGCAAATTTCTGTCTGTTTCCAAGAATCCATACATTCCTTGTGACAATTATTTCTTGAGCACATGTTGAGGTTCGGCCTTAATGGGAAAAGAAAATAAAGCACCTAACGATACATCTTCAAATCTGAACTCTTACCCAAGAAAGAGCCTTCTTATAGCATAGAATTCCCATAAAATTTCCCAAAGGATGTAAATCCTTAATCATGTCCTTTGGTTGAAACCTACTTTATTTTTCTCCAGTTTTAATAAAGCAGTAGTTGAAGAATAATGATTAATCTTTATACCTTGCTTCCTATTGTGGATACACGCGGACAAAAAAGAACGTGCACCAAGATGAATGATTTCTGTAATCAAATAACTAACCCTCCCAAATGGATGAAAAGAACAGGTCAGATTGAATAATTTGCAGAAAATGATTAGAAGTACATTGATTTATTATACATCAAAAAGTAAAAACAGGGATCTTTTGTACATTTTCCAGATATGGAAACCTGCACATTTTGAACCCAAGAAAATACTGCCATTGGAAACCACCGGTGATACAAAATAAGGTCCATTCGGTAGGGATTAAAATTGAAAATATAGTCGTTATTGGGTCACACTCGTCTAATAAAAGTCAACAATAATGACTAATTTTTTAATTTTAATCCCTGTTGAACGAGCCTTGAGTAAAGAACCTTCTATACAAGCAGTCTGTAGCACCAGGACCATCTGAAACAACTCTTCCATTGGGAGCTTTAAGAAAGAAACGGGTCCACAAAGTGGAATAAATGAATTCAGCAGCTGCAATTATTGCAATAAAATAAAATAATGCTTACCGAGTCCAACACTGGAACTCCTGACTCAAGGTACATGTTTGGTAAAGCTTTTAAGCCCTTGTTTGATAACCATTAAAATAGCTTCTTTTATTTTTTTCCAACTATATATTCACACAATAAAATATTTTACACGTAAATCAATTTTTTCCTACTTTTTAAACATTCTCCAAAAACTCATTTTCTCAAAAAATTCATTGTAATAGTTGTCAAATAGGGGCTGAGTATTTAGTGATCAAATACTACCTCCGTATCATTTATATAGATTAATTTTATATTTTTACATGGATTAAGAAATCTTATTTAATACTATTGAAAAATCAGTTTTTACAAAAAAACTTTTCTAATTTACATTTATTTAATTATCAACAACTGGTAGTAAATTGTTTATAATTGGACAAATTAAATAAGAATATATTAGTAAACAAACAAATTGAAACATTCTAATAAAGAAACGAGACTATATAATTGTGACAAGAAAATAAAGAAGGTCAAGCTATATAAATGACACGTAGGGAGTATATGTTATTCTATTTTTATCTACAAATTTTGTAGACCTAATACTATCAACAAATCTCGTAGGATTAGAGATGGCATGGGGCGGGTTCGGGGCGGAGCACCGGCGCCCCGCTCTGCCACTCCCACACCCTGCCCCTTACCCCACCTTAGACGGGGCAGGGTGGGTTCGCCGATTCGGGGCGCGGGCTTGCCCCATTTACTGTCCTGTTTATTTTTATTTATTTCAAAAATTTTCAGCTAACTATTTTTTTTTTTAATTTTCAGTTAACTATTTTTTTTATTCTTTACGGTGCGGGTTTGGGGCATTTTGGGGCGGGGCACCCCCTCCCCGCCCCACCAACCCGTCGGGACGGGGTTTTTTCGCTCCGAAGGTTTTTTTGCCATCACTACGTAGGATACATAGCTTATAAGTATTTAAAAGCACTTAAAATCAGAAATATATGAGCTTATTCTTTGTTGTTTGAATTAGAGATATCAGAAACATGTCTTCAATTTAGGGTTCGTTTGGTAGGGATTAAAATTTAAAAATTATTCGTTATTGTTGATTTTTAGTAGATATGTGAGATCCAATAACGATCATATTTTTAATTTTAATTGGATTTCAATCTTTGCCGAACACGACTTTAAAAAATGTTTGCGAAAGTTACATTTGCTACAGAACTGTCATTTTGTGAAAATGGTCAAATTTTGTTGGAATTTGCTAAAGGTACCTGGGCGTTTACACGCCCGGGTACCCGACCCCACCGCCCCCCTCACAATGAGGGGGGCCCGAGGTGAATTAAATAATGGGGCGGGTCCCCCATTGTGAGTGGGGGGCGTGGGGTCGGGTAATGCTACAGGAAACCCAGCAGGGTCCTGTAGCATTACTCAATTTTGTTTGTAGTCAAGATTTTCTAGTGTACTAGGCTGTTGAACAAATCTCTAGCATAAAATAATGACTTGCCAGATAAGCTTTGTATGTGAAACATGAACACTGACGGATGTAAGGGAGATTGGACCGGACTGTCAGACTATTTCAATTTTTAAGTGTTGAATGATTTTATTTTATTTTATTTTAATACATGTTAGTTCGGCTTATAGTTCAGTCCCAGGTCCGTTTCTGAACATGAATTTATACAATTTGTATTAGGTAGTCTAGTCAAATAAAAGATCTAATCCATTTCTAAGCCCACGTGTGTTCCCCATTAAAATTTTCATTTTCATTCTTCTACTCATTTTCAATCACACATTCTTCAATAAAATAATATTTTTCATCACATCAATAACTTTTCCTTCTTTTTCAACTACACATTCTCCATCAATCTACTATTTCAGAATACATTCTTCCAAAATAATGTGGCTCAAAGAAATTTAGATGACCAAATGGGATTACGTTACAGTTTCTTGGAGTCGGCACCTTGTTTTAAGAAATTTCAAGTCCAACTATTCATAGAAGCTTACTCTAGGAGGAAATTAGATTTCATCTTGCTTGAGAAAATAATTTTGCAGTTCGCATTTGGTTATTATCCAACATTGCATCAAAATGCGAAATTTGTTTTGCACATTGTGTAGGGAGATTTGGGAACAACGTAGTTGAGAACGTGTTGGGTCAACTGTCGAGTGTTTGTCAAATGTTGAGCTATTTAAATTTCGAAAACTTAGTACAAATATCGAGTATTAAATTTAAATCTCAAGTTCGAGTTCAGTGGCCACATTTGATGTTGAAGGCCTTTTAGGAGCCAAATGTTCATTTCCATAGATTTTGAGTACTGATAAGTGTGTAAAAACACACTTATTTAGCACTTTTCTGGAATTAATTATTATTGAAATTGAGTCGATTTTTATTCATAATTATGTAATTTTCACTTTTGTAGGCTAAAACCCCGATTGGAAGAAGAACGAGGCGAAAGGAGAAGAAAAATGACTAAAAGAGTACAAAATTGTGAAGTTGAGGACCAAATTGTACGAGATCAAAGTTGAGGGACCTAACATGTAATTATCTTAGGGACCTAGCTGAAAATTGCACAAAGTATTTCTTAGGTTTTGACCGACATTTTCAATTAAAAATGGTTTTGGGGACTACTTTGTAACTTTACAAAAGTCGGGGGACCTTAGTTGCAATTTTCTCTAGATATTTTGAAGACTTCTTGGCTAAGTAAACAAAATATCTCTCCCCATCTAAAAAAAAAAAAACTTGGCCGGGACGTTTTTAGGAGACAGGATAGATTAGATTTTTTTATTTTCTTTCTACATTTTCTCTCTCTTGTTTTTCTTTTCTTTCTTCTTGGTTTTCTTTTATTTTTCTTATTTAGTTAGTAAGTTCTTGGTTTATTTTGGAGATCATTGAAGAGCATACAAGGGGAATACATCAAGGTTTTGGCAATAATTTGGAAAAATCAACTTCAAGCTTCAACTAGGGTTTATTCTATAACTTTGATTTTTCTCATTTTTTTTGCCATTTTTTTTTTGTAATGTATTGGATGAATATTCTCCTTATTTTCATATATATAAAATGAGCTAAGATTGTTGTGTTGGAAGTTATGATTGAACTTAACCTGTTTGTTTCATTAATTATCGATATTATGTATTGAATGATTGAAAAATGCATTTATTATCAGAATCATAGTGTATTGATTATCATGCTTGAAATGATTTCATTTACTTGATCACTAGATGGAATTGTTAGGTAGTTTGTGTAAAAATTGAGAAATTGTTGCACTTACTAGGCCGAAATAATCGATACCCTGGGTTTGTCTAGAATACTAGGTGCGTCTAGATGATATAGAGATATACATCTACCTCAGGTGACCCGTTGAGTATTTTCACAAAAACTCATGCAATTGGTTATGTTTTTATTGACATAGAGATATGCGATACGAATTAATCGATTAGGGTTAATATGACCTCGAGAGGAGGTATTAACTAAAATAGGAAAATCGGGTCTAACTATCGTATTTTGGTAATTTGCATCAAAACATGTTATTGGTTTGATATTAATGAAACAAAAGGTTAAGCGACATCGTAAATTCCAACCACATTTCCCTCCGAAATTTTCGAGACTTTTATTTTCTTATTTTATAAATTTTTAGTTTATTTACCGCTTTTTAAACTTATGTTTAATTGTGTGTGTTTCTTTTGTCGTTATAATTAAAATTGATTAAAGAGTCGAGTAATCGAAAGTATACATTCCTCGTGTAATCGATAATCCGGACTCTAAATGTCCACTTTACTACTTGTATGCGACCCGTGCGCTTGCTGCATATTTTCAGAGAACAAGTATCATGTCAAAATGTCAAGTTCTGTAAATTTCGAGTTAGCAAGTCATACCTAGAGCTGGAAGCTACATATCGAGACATTTCAACGATCCAAATGTCGAGTTCCAACAAATCTCAAGTACCTAGTCCAAGTGTCGAGTTTTAGAACCTAAATATCGAGAAATGTATAGTTCGAGTTAGCAGCCCAAACATCGAATGTCAGAGAATTTCAAATCTCGATTTTCGAGTCATGATCTGGCAAGATTTCAAGGAAAATGTCGAGTTTTATTGTCCTAATCAGGGGCGGAGCCAGCCTCTTGAAATAGGGGGGTCCCGGAGTTGAAGGAGTGGGGGCTCACGGGGGTTCGGGGGCAGCGCCCCCGAAAATTTTTCGGGTTTCTTCCTTGTTGCCTTGCACTTCTAATGCATTTTCTATGTTTCATAGTATTTACTTAAGTAAATAATTGGTTTTACAAGTGCTCATTTTTTAAAGAAGTGTTTTTCATTGTATAACTGTAGCTGAGTGTGAAAGATCATGATGTGAAAACTTAGAGGAAATAAATTTCGTCCTTCTACTTGGTTGGTTTACTGTTCTTTGGACTTTGGAGATCTATTACCCTAAATAGAAAGTGAAACTGAGAGAAAAATTAATGATCTTTAGAAGTGTCATTCATTTGTTGTAAATATTAACTCGTAGTGGAACTGTTAGACATGAGAACTAACTAATATTTTCGACTATTAGGATTCATAAATAAATATTTTTTTCTCTATAATTTCTTAAATTAAAACATATTGGTTGAAGTTTTTAATTTCAAATGTCATCTTTCTCATCCAATGTTATCATCCATTTTTAGAACCATATTTGAGAACATATCCGATAATTACTTTTAACACTAATACCAATACAAAACGGTAATAAAAAAAAAAATTGTCAAAAAAATTTTTTTTTTTTTTTTTTTGGGCAGGGGGGGGGGTCCGGGTCCCCCCCAGGACCCCCCCTGCCTCCGCCCCGGGAAATTATTGAAAATACCCCAAATTCAACACTACCCTTTCCAAAATACCCTTTTACTATTCAAAGGTAGTAAACTACCAAAAATACCCCTAAATATAAGATTTACAACCAAAGTAATCATAATATGAAGAGAATAACAATTTAGTCCTAAGAGATTTATTTTAATCTTAAAATAATTATTTCTTTTCAAAAAACTAACCAAAACTATGACTAATAATAAGATGAAAAGACCTAGATTTAAAAGAGGTCCATATAAAATTAAAACGATTGTAAAAAATAAAAAAGAAATTGAATTTGAAAATGAAATCGACAAAATAGGATATCAAGAACAATTATATGCTGCTCAAGAAATATTAAAATGTTTTAAAGAAAATTTAATAGAAAATTTTGCCAGAGGAATTGTTAGATCTATAATTATAAAAGATATACAAGATATAATAGATAAATTAGAGAAAAGGAAGAAGAATATTACAAAGTATAACATACCTCTTGAATCAAATATAGATATAATAACAGATCTTGATATTATGAATTCTCAAACATTATTAGACTTTGAAGAATTAATTAGAACCCTATAAATGAGGAAACCTATTACAAAATAGATTACCACAAGAATATAAGAAATTAAGATTAAACTTAACTTTGAGATTTTATATATCTATAACTAATAATAAATTAGAATTTGATAAATTAAAAGAATACATAGAATATACGACTATTTAAAGATTAATTAGATTTTAGATTTTAAGTTTTATTTGATTTTTGTTCGCTCTAAGTAGCACCCCCCAGTTGATGGTATCAGAGCCATAGAAATCATGGACATTACAATTACAAAAACAGATTGGTATTACAAAATAGAAGATAGTAAAAGTAATATATTTTTAGAACATATTCCTAAGAAAATAAAAACAATAACGATAATAATAATTAAAGATTTACCTCAAGAAATAAAAGAACAAATTATAGATAACCTTATAATAGGAACATTGAAAGATGAATATATATATGAAAAAATTATTATTGAACTAGAAAAAGAAGAAATGATGTTATATTGCAAAGATTATGAGTAATAAAATTATAAAAATAGATAATTACTACACATTAGAAACAGAAAGAGGAAGTTATATATTTTTAAAACCTATACCCGATAAGCTAAAAATAATAACACTAAGAATAATTAGAGAATTACCTATGGAAATTAAAGCACAAATATTACATAAACTAATTATAGAATCAATAAGAGAAAGATTTATATATGAAAAAATAATAGAAACTTTTGAGGAAGAAGAAATCAATTTATATTATAAAGAGAAATATGAATCAGATGATTTGTAAAAACTATTAATGGAATTAATGGAAGTAAAAGAAATTCTAGATAAAAAATTAGTAAGAATAAGAGAAATAAACCTACAAATACAAGATGAACTTTTAAAACCTGGAGATATAACAAACTCACAACAAAAACAAATATTAAAATTAAAACAAGAAAGGTATAGAATAAGAGCAAGTTATTACGAAAAAATGAAAGAATTAACAAATAATAATTATGTAAAACAAAGATGTGATAAAGTAATAAAAGATTGTAAAGATACTGAATGTAGAACATATTACTTATGTCAATCAAAGAAGAGATAAATGTCGATTGGTGAGTATATAGAAGAATTAAAAACACTAATAAAAATATTAATAGATGATGTTCAAAACATAAATAATGAAATAAAAGAAGTAAGAAATGATATTAATATCCTAAAAATTGAAGTAAGAAAAATAAAAGAAAATAATAAAGGAAAAGAAAAAACAATAGACAAAAAACTAATAGAAAAAGAAATGTCTAGAATAGGGAAAAAATATACTGAACAAGAAAATATAAGAATAGAAGCAGGAAGTATGGATGATGAATTTAGGAAGAAGATTTTACCAAAAATAATAGAAGAAGAGGAAAAAATGGAAAAATCTAAAGAAAAAGCAATAGGAAAATTAGAAATTAAAGAAAATCAAGATGATATAGAAGATAAAGATGAATGAAGAATTAGATTTACTTATAGAAAATTTTGATCAATTAAATCTAGAAAATATAGATGAATATCAAGTCCTAATGAACACTGGAGGAGGACCAAATAAAGCAGAATCCTCTAATAAACAAGAAATATTAGATCCAGATGAAAGTTATGCACCTATATACATTAAACCATATAGACAATACTATGAAACAATAAGAGATAGACAACCACCTAAAGGAAACAAATACAGAAATAGATTTGAACTAAATGATAATTATGATAAACCTGTCAATCATGGAGGAGCAAAATTAGACTTAGATTGTAAAATAGATATTAAAAAAGCCTTAGAAATTTGGGCAAACTCAATGATATTATTCTTTTTATATAACAAAGATGATACATGGGAAAGTACTGAAAGAAGAATAGACTTTTTAGTAGCATCCTTTGAAGGAAATGTTAGAAATTGGTGGGATGGAATAAATAATGATACAAAAATACTAATAAAAAGAAATATACAAACAGAAATAATAAAATCAGATAAAGAAGGTATAGAAAGATTAGTAAACTATATTTCAGATGAATTCTTAGGAGAAGATTGGATAAGAAATTTTGATGGAGAAACAATAAAAGAAAAAGAAAATGCTAGGATAAAATTAATAAACCTAACAATATGTGATATGTGTAAAATCAAAGAATACACATGTGAATTTAAAGAATATTATTATATCCAATTTTATAGTAATGAAAATCAAGATGTATATAAAGATATGTACTATAATAAGCTACCAGGAACATGGGGAATATATTTTAAGATAGAATTTGAAAAATTTATTAAAAAAAATCCTGAAGCACCTAGATCTTTAGGATCAAGGATAAAATTTTTATTTGAAAGACTTGCATACATATGTCAACAAAGACAATTAATGAAAAAATCAGGAAGATTAACCAAGATATGTTGTGAAGATATGGAAAAACCTACACAATGGGGATGTAATCCTGAAAGAAAAAATATTAAGAGAAAATTCAAAAATAAAAAATTTAGAAAATTTAGAAATTTTAAGGAAAAATATATAAAGTCTAGAAGAAGATATTATAAGAGGAAGTATAATCCGAATAGACAACAGAAAAACAGACCTTATAAAAAAGATAAAAGCCAATGCAAATGTTGGAATTGTGGAGAAATATGACATATAAGCCCTGACTGTAAAAAGAAAAAGGTTAAAATATTACAAAAAGAATATTTAGATATAGAAAGTGAATTAAGTGAAATATCAGATATTGAACAATATTATGATCAAGAAGTATATATAAGCGAATCAGATTCAGAAAAAGATAATGAATCAGAATCTGAATAACGAGATTGAGGAAATAGAAAGAGATAATATAGATAAACAAGAATACGAAGGAATAGAAGGTTATGGATTAAAAGTAACATTTGATAATAACAAATTCAAGAAAATGAGAAAATTATCTTTAGACTTAAAAATAGGAAAATGGGAAGCCTTAGATAAAATATGGAAAAGAGAAAGAATAGCAATAAATGAGTATCATAAAATTGAAAAAGCTATAATGTTAGAACAACTCAAGGAACACATAAATTAAATCTTTTAACAAGAAATACAGTAGATGAATTATTAACAAAGATTAGTAAAAAACAAGGAGAAAAAATTCAATATGTCTATTTAGCAGGAATACAAATAATGTTTAAATCCTTATTTAGAGAAGGAATATATTCACCTTTAACCGTAAGTTTACATGATGGAAGAATAATAAATTTAAAAGATAGTCATTTAGGAACTATAGAAGGAAACTTGGCATATCAAAAATTAATATTTACTTGTTACCCAAAATATTGTGTCTCAATTACAGATAAGAACTTCAATGAAGTCTTAGGACTACATTTTAAGTTACATAGAAATGATATAATGGAACCAGGAGACAAGATTATGACTATATAATATAGAGCTTTGTATACATTTACTAATTCTAATTATGGAAATATATACTCTAAAAAACCATACATAGAAGTTCACAAAGAATGTAAGGATATTAGTAAAATAATAGAACCAAGTAAACAAATAAGTTTAATTCCTAAAGAATATGAATTTAGTATACTTAAAGATAAACCTGAAATAGCAGAAGATAAAGAAGATGATTATTCTAATAACATAATGTTTAGAGATGGAAGATTAATTAAAAGATCAACAAGCCTTAAATTACCTAGAAAACATTTAGAAGGAACTAGTAATATAAAAGAAATCAAACTTCATAGAAATGCTGGAAATATGAAGATAGAAGGAGAATATTATAATGAAAGAGAATATATTGAAGGACCAAATATACTAATTGATACAGGAGCAAGTGAATGCCATATAGCTTCAATCAGAAATAAAGGATTAATGACTCACAAAATTGAACCATATAGATATGTAAATTTTGATGGACAAATACATACTACAGAATTAGAAGTCAAAGTACCAATAAAAATAGGAGGAATTAAAATGGTAGTACCATGTTACATGGATAATAGTATGAATACAGATCCTCATATATTATTAGGAATAAGTTTTCTAAATGGATTAAAAGACTATAGTATAAAAAGAGAAGGATTATACATAACACATAATGATCAAACTATATTATGTGAAAAAAGATAAATGAATAACCAAATAAGTTTTCCATTAGCCGTATATATACAAGTTACTATAGTAGAAACAAATATAACAACATGTGCCTTAATAGATACAGGAAGTGATATAACAATATTTAAAAACTTCTTAATAAAATCATGGAATGAAAATAGTAAAATAAAAATAACAGGAGTAACAGGAGAAAGTACACAAATAATTAATAGTGCTGATAAAGTCAGTATTATACTTGGAAGTAAACAAGTAATAATAAATAAGATATATAGTTATAATAAATTAGATTGTGATATATTATTAGGAAATGACTTTATTCAACAATTTCAATATTATAAACAAAATAATTATATGATAATGTTACAAACACCATGTGCACACTTATTAAAAATTCCAAGGGAATTTAGACCCTATAGAGTTCAGCCAGCCCAGCGTGGTGATAAATGGGAGAAAAAACCAATAATAAATAAAGACATAAACACAAAAATTCTATACAAAAAAGTGCTAAAAGCAGAAATAGAGATAAGTATAGAAAAAATTATAGAACAATTAGAAAAAACATGTGGAGAAAATCCATTATTATTTTGGAAACCATACCATCCTAAAGCTAAAATAGAACTAACAGAAAATGTTATAATTAGAGTCAGACCAATGATGTATACTATACAAGATACACAAGAATTTAAAACCCAAATAAAAGAACTTATTAGACCAAGTAATGGACCTCATAGTAGTCCAGCTTTTATGGTCATGAAACATTCTGAGCAAGTTAGAGGAAAGGCTAGAATGGTAATCAATTATAAAGAATTAAACAAATATACTAAATTTGATGGATACTTTTTACCAAATAAAGAAGTCCTAATAAACCTTGCAAAAGGAAAACAATACTATTCTAAGTTTGATTGTAAATCAGGCTTTTGGCAAGTTAAGATGGAAGAAGATAGCATACAATATACTGCATTTAGTACACCTCAAGGTAAATATGAATGGTTAGTAATGCCTTTTGGTTTAAAAAATGCACCACAAATATATCAAAGAAAAATGGATAATATATTTAGAAAATTTGATGAATTTTTAATAGTATATGTTGATGATATATTAATATGTTCTAATACTAAAGAAGAACATAGAAATCATTTGATAAAATTCATAAATGAATGTAAAAAGGAAGGAATTGTTCTTTCAAAAAAGAAAGCTATAATAGAAAAACAAGAAATTGATTTTCTTGGATTATCAATAGATAAAAAAGGAATAAAATTACAAACTCATATATCTAAGAAGATAGAAAGTTTTCCAAATAAATTAGAATCAAAAGAACAAATACAAAAGTTCTTAGGATGTCTAAATTATGCAGAAGGATTTATTGAAAATCTTTCAAAAAAGAGACATAAAATACAAGTTTTACTTAGAAAAACAAATACTAAAGGATGGAGTGAAGAACATACAGAAGCTGTTAAATTATTAAAAGAAGAATGTAAAAAATTACCAAAATTAAGATTGCCAGATGAAAAGGATAATTTGGTTGTTAATACAGATGCTTCTGATAAATATTGGGCAGCCATATTAAAAACAGATTTAAATGAAATTTGCAGGTATTCAAGTGGAACTTTTAACCAAGCAGAAATAAATTATACCACTCATGAAAAAGAATTGTTAGCAATTATTAGAGGAATAAAAAAGTTTTCATTATTCCTATTATCTAAAAAGTTTATTGTTGAAACTGACAATTCTAATGTTACAGGATTAATTAAAAATAAGTTGCCAATGGAGCCTCAATATAGGAGATTGCACAGATGGCAAGCATATTTGTCATTTTATAATTTCGATATTATTCATATTAAAGGTATAAACAATTATCTTGCTGATTTTTTAAGCAGGAATATCGAGTTTGGAGATGGATAATATCAAGCAGGAGATATCAGAAATAAAATCTGCGGCAGCATTTGCCAAAGATGAAGCTGATGATATAAAAGTTGGAATGGAGGCATTAGCTGAATCCTTAAGTTATAATGTCAAATTATTACTTGAGATCAGTACGTCCCATACCAAAGTTACCAATGAATTAAAAGACCGAATTGATGCTCTTGAAGCACAATTAGAGTCTACAAATACCAAAAATACAGGGATTGATGCTTTAGCACAATCTCAAAATACCAAACAGGGAATACAAACAGGTACACCAAGTGGAAGCAGCGGTGGACCCAGTCAAATAAAAAGAGATACAATCATGGAAAGTCCCCGAAAGGTGACAATAAAAAATGATGATAAACATACAAGGGTGATCAAAATCAGAGCAGATGAAGATGATGAAACCCCTTTAACACCAAGAGAAGAAGAATATAAAGCTTTTGCAAAACTTGTCTATGAACTACAAGATAATGAATCATATTTCATCTCCCCAGGAGAACATGTTTACCCAAGGATGATCATTACAAACGATGGAGACCCTAACATGGTTAAAATGGCGGCAGACTATGGATTCTTGGATTTAATTTATCCAGGAAAAGATTTAAAAGAAATTGAGAAATTTGATGATATCTTCCGAGGAGAAGTTTCAAAATTCGCCAAAGGAAGACCAATATATCTTAAATTTTACTCAATCAGTCCAGAAATTGATGGAAGGATATATTATCCTGCAGAACATATTATTACAATCGGATATGTAGGCCGAAATTTCCAAATTGAAGTAGGCCAAAATAGAAAGTCATTGCCAAACATTAACAGATCATGGATGAGATCCCGAAGAGTCTTAGAGATGAAAGTTCTCTACAACATGGCAAAAAATCTATATGATAAGAAATTCCAATGCTTATGCCAATATGAAGGATGGACACTTATGACAAATAATGGAAAGGATAAGTCTACAATTTTAAAAGAGTATATCCAAAAGTTTGATATCCATCAAATCCATGGAAGTCCATCAACCATACAAGAGTCATGCCAGTTGAGGGAGTGTCCCACATGTTATCCAAATGAAAAGAGGCCCCGCCACTATGAAGAATCTTGACAAACTCTATATGAAGACAATAGAGGAAAAGAAGATGTGAAAGAAAGGTGGACAGCTGGAAGATATAATAGAGCTACAATTATGTAGTGAAGAAATTATTGTAATAATAGAACTCCATTAATGGAGTATGATGTAATGGATGATGTAAGAGGCCAATAATCGAGCCTCATGTAGTAGTATAAATAGAAGCCTTTGGGCTAAGATAGAGGCAGAATGAGTTGAGAAAAAACACTTGAGCTTTCATATTGCGAGAGAAACACTTCTGTCTTTTGATATAATCTTTGTACCAATTTCAGAATATCAATAGAAAATCCATTTCTTATATAGAAGAATGAGTTTCTAAATCTTCATTCCCATAGATTCTTGATAGATCTAATAAGAAATTTCTTTCTTATTTTAACAACAAAAACAGTTTTTCTTTAATCCAAGTCTAGGGATTTGTCCTTAGAACCGATACAGTGAAGGCAAGAAGCTGAATAGCAAGGATTCCGTTAAGGCAGAAGGCCGTTGAAGGAAACAATTTGCACATTCAGAGCCTGAAGGTCACTCGATTCTAAGAATAAAGAGCCAGATTAAAATTAAGGTAGAACTACTATTTCTTGTTAAATTTTGAAAGAATTTCTTAAGATCTTAGAGAATCGCAGGGATTATAAATGTTTATGATTATTCATGATGTTTGGATTACTGTCTACCATGATGTTTATATTTTATAATACTATGATGATGTTTATATAATATCCAGTTATGCCAGGATATACAGTTAAAGGATTAAACGATTTACTAAAAAGAATACTTGGAAAAGTAGAAAATCTTATATCCCAACTAGAAAATACAAATGAAATATCTGAAGAATATATTAGACTTATAAAAGAATGTGAACAAAAAATAGCAGATTATGATAATATATTAGATTTATACTTTAATCAAAACATAAGAAATATAGAAGAACAAATTAGAAACCTACCCTAAAATAAAAGGATATGTCTTGCAATAAAGAAACCTATTTCATTAAGGATAAAATTGACTTTTTAACAAAAATCTTTAAAAGCCACTATTCACGGGCTATTTTGAAAATTCTCCCCCTCTCCTCGCCTCTCTCTTTTGCCACTACGTATATAATTGGATTTCAAATTATTTCCGACAAATCTAGTTTTGGCGTTGGATATTGAAGTGATTAACAAAGAAATTTGGATGGAACTTCTCTATCCATTAACCGATTCTCAATTTCGAAGCGACAGATGTAGGTTGAGAGAGGAAGTGTGAGAAGGATGTGATGGTGGCACCTACCAGGAGAGTTATGCAAAAATGCAAGTTGGGCGGCCGAAAATTGGGTGGTGGGTGTTTCAAGTTGTGGCTAGACTGAGTTTTTGTGAAGGACGTCTCAATGGCAGCCAGTGCCCAGTGGAGATTTCGTGGTGGGGTGGCCGGTGGGAGAAGGAGAATCTTTTTCCTTAGTTTTATTTATTTATTTACTTAATACAAAAGGTTAGGAACTAAAATGCTAACTTTTGAGGTTGGAAACAAAAGTTCGATAGGGGTCGAAGACCTCTGTTGTTATTTGCCCGTAAATGATCCTCTCCTTCTGCGGATGCTATTACCTTGCAGCATAGCCAAGTCGATTGTAATAACTATGGTGTTAACAACACAGTTTCTCCGCTCACAATCGAAGGCTAGAAGAGATGAATGAAGATTGATTTACAGTCTTGTTGTAAAGGTATGCGTTTTTCCCCGTGTGCTATTACGTGATTTTCAGTCACTAAATTCTTCTAAAGTTTGAATATTTGTTTCTTTCTTAGTATGATCTCCAATAGGTCACCGAATTCAGTTCTAATTCATCATGGCACAGCAGCTGTTCTTAATTGATTTCGTGAATTGACTCTCATTTTTAGAGTAAGATAGAAGGCAATTATTATTATTATTATTATTATTATTATTATTTTTAGTGCCTTTAGAACCCAATATCACGTGATATTGAATTTGATTTCTTGTATAAAATGCTGATAAATCTTTTGTTCATTCCATATTTTTGTTACGTATGGCCCTTAGAATCCAACATCTGGAGGAGGGAAGAGGAAAATTAAAAGCACGATGTGATTATTGATTTCTGATTATTCAAGACAAGCCTAGATGATTGTATGTTCCACATTGTTGTAGATATTCTCTATGTAATGAATATCATGTTATTGCAAAAAGGATATCCCATTTTACTTTCTGGGGACAGTCTATCATAGGAAGTAATTCAGAGAACGAATCCAGACAAGTTCACCCACAGGACACACATTCTAAATAATCAGTATTAGTAGTACTAGTGATTGTTGGAGCTATTTTCTTGATAAAGCTCAGAATCAGCTGACATGTTGATTTTCTTATTTCAGGAAGACTAATAGGGAAGGTAATTGACAGTCTACCATAATAAATTAATAATTTATAAAGGATGAGAGTTCAGCTGGAGGTCAAACTCTTTGGCTTTGAGAAAGGGAAAAGGTAAAGCTATTGAAGCTTTCTTTGTTAAAGTGAGTGTTTTTATGTACCAATTATTGGGTTGTTATGTCTATGTGTGGTACAGTTGGACAGATGCAGCAATGTCTTAGATAAGGATAAGGGGGAAGAACCTTGATGATCTGCGGGAGAAACTCCATCCCTTGATGATGGGATATAAAAAAGGGGAAAGATTGCTGAACTTCGGAAACTTGAACAAAAGTGAGGTGAGATTCTGTGGGCTTTACTGGAAGCTGAAAGGAATTAAGGTCTTGTTAGAGCTGCAGGCTTCAAATATAAGCTATTTAGGACATGGAAAAGCTCATTCCAAAGCTCGAATCAATAGCAAGTGAGAATGATATGCTTTAACAGAATTTGGACCAGATCAAATCCAGAAGGAATGTGATTGTCTAACTGGTATACCATTTTTTAAGCTTGGCCAGAATGAGAGATTGGTTGCTCTTTCTGATATGCTGCACCAATGAATTAGAGGACATAATGAAGCAGTTTCAGCCATTGCAGAGGCTATGTAGAAGTCCAGAGCCGGGTTGGGAAGGCTGCAGCAGCTAATGGGTTCATCATTTCCTTATGTTCAACTGGTGGGTGAGAATACATGCCTTTAGCTGAGAAACTCTTCAATGATGATAACCAAGTGCCCAAGTTGACAGTCTGAATAAGTGGAGCAATGTTCTGTTGCCTGATTGTTTGAAGCTCCTCCTTGGTAAGTTGATTGTATTTATGTTGTAATTCAGTTTTTGGTCATATTATGACATAATAGCTTATTTGGGTTGCAAATTATTATCTCGTTTTTTCTTCTGTATAATTTTCAACTCAACCACAACCAAGAGTGCTAAAAAAGGACTTGACACGTCTAAAGCTTACTCCAGGTTGTGAACTTTGTCCAACTTGATCTTAAATAGGCATTCTCATATGGGGTGTGCGGTCATGTAGAAAATTCTATAAATAAGTACTGAGTCAAAGACTTGTTAAGTTTGGCATAGTTCAGTTGCTTGTCTTGTCTCCAACTTGACCCAAGTGGAGTTTTCTTGACTAAGCAAGTTGAAAGTTCCATAACAAACTGACCTGACCACAGTGAAGCCTATTTGAGACTGCTCAATTGGGTTAAGTTTGTTTGGTTGAGCTTCAGACACGTGATCTGGGGTTGTATTGTATTTTTAACAAGGTTTTTGATTTTTTTTTGAATCAATCAAAGTCAAAACATTGTTTTGTTTAGAAATCTAAACTTCAGTCACTTGGTTGAAGTTCTCATTTGAACCAGATATATCAATTTGGAAGTGTCTATTTGACTATGTTTAGGGGAGGAAGAGATGATTTTTGTCACTTGTGTGTTTTATGGAGATTGTATGTGTTTGTGTATAAGGTTGTTATGTGGAGATGAGGAAAAGGATGGTAGGCTGATCAATTTTACCTCCTGTCCAATGATGGACAAGTTGGCATGGGCATACACACTCATAAATGGGTTTGTTTTGTTGGAGGAACCTTGTTGGAGTAAACCATAGTTAAATTTGTGTCTAACACATTCATATGCACATACGAGTCCTTTTGACTTAGTTTCCCACGAGATAGGTGCTAAATATAAGTTTATAATAGATTCCTGAAATAAGTTGTCCTGATTTCAGTGCCTTTTGTGTTAATTTCTCATATCTTGTTTTATTCACGCCTAAGCGTGTTATAAATTTCAACCACAATAAACATTCCAAATTTTTTAAAGTTGTTCCTTGAGCACTTTGTTCCCTGCACTAAAAGTCGACCATAATGCTATGAGACTAGAGATGTTAGTAAATCACACTAATTAATAGAAAGTATTGGCAATTTTTAAAAAGACTAAATCCAATGCTCATACATTTTACCATAGTTATAAACCCGGCCCAAAGACCGGTGACTCGGGCCATTGTCTGGGCAAGGTAGATTAATTTAATATGGATGTACATGATTTGGTCAAACTCGACTTTGATCGAGTTAACTGGCGATTTTGACCGAGTTAACTCGGCCGGTTGATCGGTTTTCAAAATTGCATTTTAAAATATTGGGGGTCCAAGGAATTGAACTTGGACCTCTAATTAAAACAATTACCACCTCATCATTAGAGCTGTAGAGTACTTCAATGTTTATTATATGCAAGAAGTAATATGTATCTAATTTATCATTATATGTTTTCTAAAAGTATTTTTAAAAAAGATTTGGTCAAACATTTAACTTAATTTTATAGACCTAAATAATTAGTGAAAAATAATTTAAAAAAATACATAATTTTGTCTAAAAAAATTTATATACTTCAATTTTTTTTTTTTTTTTAATAGATTTTTATGCCATGAACCACTGGTCCGACCATTAACCTACCCAATACCTTGTCTGGGTCGATGTCCGGGTCGGGTCTAATAACTATGCTTTTTACCGTTGTAAGGTGAAGATAGGAGGCATTTAGAGGTGTAAGGCACAAGATATACCAATAAATAAACCAAAAGGGTATTAAAAGACAGATATTCTCATAATAAACCATGAACCACCTTGAAAATACATAATAATATATTGTTAATAACATTTAAAATCTATGTAGCTACTAGATCAATAAAGTAGCTGATAATAAATTTTCAAATTTGTAAATACATAACAAAATTGTATTTTAGTATTAGAAGTAGAATCAATTTTTAAAGTATGTGATATCATCAACAAGAAGCACGGATATGGATACGTAATTTGAATACTATACGATATGGGTATGTCGATATGGATTACACAGATACATGTTATAAAATTCAACATAATTTCATTAATATAAAAAAAATTAAAACAAACTTCATTTTCTTGAACATCAACATCAACTTCTTCATTATCATAAAAAATAACACCATTTAACTCGTCATCTAATGATAAATTAGCAGCATCAAGCAATTCATTACTTCAAGAGTATCAAATAAGTCTCCGACAATATCTCACATTTTGGATTCTCCATTCAGAGCCGTTTGGTACCGATTAAAATCCAATTAAAATTGAAAATATAACCTTTATTGGGTCCCACTCGTCTTTTTAAACCTTGATGAAGTGCAAGCATCGCTGAATTGAGGCTTAAGCCTTTTTAAATAGCTTTTCAAAACGATGAATATTGGATATACCTTTTTCATGTGATTTTCATCATTTTAAATTATCTATTTTATATTTCTTTTCACTAGTAGTACTATATTATCAGTTCAAAATATGTATGACTTAACAGGTGTACTATATTTGTGTTAGAAGTAGAACCGGAACTGGATTGCCACTTACATTTACTAGCAATTACAGACCATAGAAAGTTTTACCTTTTGAATCAGATTTAGTATAAACTTTAATACTAGCATTGCAAGGTACATTATTATCAGCATGTCATGACATGTTCACAAACAATTTGCAAAACATTAATAGAAGTAAAAGCAATCTCCAAGTCATCCTCAATTAGAACATGCTAACTTTGTGTAAAAAATATTGCTACATCTCAGGCTTCTTCCACTAAGTTTTGAGAAAGGACTTTGAGTTGGCGGATAAAAATTAGAGTGAGTTTGACATTAAAATTGATTAAAAGCAAATGGATATTCAATAGTATTTTCTTTTATTAAAATTAGAATATCTTGGACCCATAACTTGAAAGTATGTACAATAACATTTATGGAAGAAATTTATGTGATATAGATAATTGGTCTAGCGCTTACTCATAACTTCGTGTATTCCTAATATTTAAGTTCTTATTTGCTTGAGTTATTTATGGGACTAGTAGGGAGAGGATATGTCTTGCATTTGTTAGGGCGTACGTTGTATATTGGAGTCAGTCAACATTTTTTATCTTGTGGATGTCAGGTTATGGCCCCCTTCTAAGGTGTATATTTCTTTGTTTGCAATAAAGTTAAGAGTCATTGTGGTGGATAAAAACAATTATGATAGAAAGCTAAAGTTACGTACTTGATACTGAGCCCCTGTTTAGTATAGATTAAAATTATGTTAAAATTTTAAGTCAAAATCAACAATCCATTTTAATCACATAATTCATAGGATCATAACTTTTCAATCACACATTTTATCAACTTTTATCAAAATTTACTAAAAATCATAATTTATACCAAATAGGGGCTAAATATGTATAAAGAACCTTAAGCATAATAAAATGAATTTCTAACTTAGTTAGAAAAGTAATATGCAATAGTACTCTTAACAACAAAAGAATTTAGATTTTAAACATAGAGAGTTTAGGAGAGAACTATTGAAAAAAATGGATGAAAATGGGTATTATTCTCAAAATATTTAAAATCTTAAATTTAAAAAAATAACAATGAAATATTTGGCAATTGGTCAAAATTATTTTGGCGAAGGCTGGCTTGATATCCTAGGCAAACACGACCCAAATATTTTTGTGGTCTACCCACAACACAACTCACACTAGGCCTATACCATCGATAGCAAAACAAATATCATTTCTAGGCATAGAAAGTAGGCCACATGAAGTTTTTTTTTCGTTGATGGTCAAAAGGCTTCGTATAAAAATGAAACTAATCAAGATAAAAGGACTAGTGTAATTTCAAAGAAGATTAGTAAAATTATTTCTTATCTGGCACTCCTAAATTTTGTCGACCTTTAAATCATCGTCTTTACAATTACATCATTGCATTAATGCACAAATCCCCAATTCACATTCATGTTCTTGGATAAAACGTGCATATAATATGAAAATCTGCCAAGTTAGGGCTAATGACATTTTGAAGTATTTGAAATTAAGGTTGAATAATTTTATTCGTACGCAATTTTTATAATAGTAGAATCCAACCTATAAGAAACGATTTCTCCTAACTCTAGCACAAAAAGAGATAGGAAACATAATCCTAAACCATATTAATTCCTAGTTAAACTAGATTATGAAAGTAAATAAAAAATAAGTTAAAAGAGACTTTCTATTCATAATTGTACTCTTGTTCCATCTCTCGTCTCAAGTTAGTGCATGGATATCTCACATGCCCAAATTAAACTTGAACCATGATGTATAGAATGACCTACTAGTTGAAAACCATTGTTGAGCTCTGATTGTAACTTCAAGTCGTAAAAATCTCCATCTCTTACCGGTTCCAACTGTCCCTCTTGGTTAACTATTCTGCATGAGGGGTTATGGATTGAGATACATTAGAAGCATTGTAAATTGGAACACAAAGAGAATAAATGTTTTCTTTATTCATGTTTAAATTTTTACAAATCACAATATATAGAATACAAACATGGACTAAATAAGGCAACTGATTTAAGCTTGGAATGAAGAAATTTTCCTAATCTAAATAAGGTTGTACAATTATATAGAATCAATCCCATATTTTAGAGATTAATTCACGGGATTTCTACACTCCTCCTCAAGTTGATAAATATTAACCAAGTCCAACTTGCTAATGAAATCCCCAAAATTTTGTTGTAGTAATCCTTTGGTAAAGATATCTGCAATTTGTTTTTTTGGTAGGAACATAGGTCATGCATATAATTTCATCTTCAACTTTTTCTTTGATTAAGTGTCTGCCTTCTATATGTTTGGTTCGATCATGTTGAACTGGATTAAGGGATATGTTGATAGCCGCTTTGTTATTACAGTAGAGTTTAATTGGAAGTTTTACCACAGCCTTTAATTCTTCCAATAATTATTTTATCCATAGTCCTTTAATTCTTCCAATAATTATTTTATCCATAGTCCTTCGCATATTCCTTGTGCAACTACCCTGAACTCCGCTTTAGCGCTACTTCTGGCTACACATTCCTGCTTCTTGCTTCTCCAAGTTACCAAATTTCCCCAGACAAAGGTACAATAACCAGTAGTTGATCTCCTATCTTCTCTAGAACCAGCCCAGTCTACATCAGCATAGACTTCTACTACTTTCCTTTCATTTTCTTGAAGAATAGTCCCTTTTCAGGGCACCTTTGAGATATATGAGGATTCTGTATACTGTTTCTAAATGAGCTTCCTTTTGAGAGTGTATATGTTGACTTACCACACTAACTGCGAATGCAATGTCATGTCTATTGTGAGAGAGAGAGATTAGTTTACCGACTAGTTGTTGATATCTGTCTTTTTCAACTAATTTTCCCGTGTTTTCTACTTTCCCTCATGTCTCCATTGTTGTGTCGCTTGGTTTACATCCAAGCATGCCTGTCTCCATTAGAAGGTCAAGGATGTACTTTCGTTGTGAAACACTGATACCTTTATTTGATCTGGCCATTTCCATTCCTAAGAAGTATCGAGGCAAAATAATAGGAATCGTGAATATCAAGCATATGTTGATTCGATTGACGGACTAGGTTACTGAAAACTCGAGAACATTTTGTAGATCTGCTCTAATTGTTCAGGATTGAATGCACCGCTGTGAGTAGTCATTTTTTTCCTCAATCGGATCAACATATGCTTGATATCCACGATTCCTATTATTTTGCCTCGGTTTCCAATCCGTTGGTTTTCCATGTAGATCCCAACAAGTATCATCTTTATTTCCCGGTTTACCGTAGTAATCACACTAGGGGTGTTCCCTTTGTTTTGCTCCAGGCCCATTAGCTTTAGACCCATTTCCTTTGATTAATGGGCCCATTTCTTTTAGCCCATTCCAAAAAGAAGAATTTAAGCTTGGTCCCCTACACATGGACCCGATTTTTTCAACACTTGGGCCAATCCATTATGCCCAGTTCCTTTAGAAATCAAGGTCGAACCATTTTCTTCCTCCATCCCGTTCTTTCCTGCAAGCATAATCTTCCGGTGATTTTCCTCCCTGCACACTTCTGTGAAGACTTCCTGCGATGATGGAAGTAGTCGACGGCTCAGAATTCTCCCTCTCACGTCATCCAAGTTCCGATTCAGTCTGGCTAGGAACTTTTTGTATCGCACGTTGTCGGCTGAACTATCCCACTTTTCATCCTTGTTTTAATCGAGTTCTTGCTACAAGGAATTCATTTCTAGGTAGTATTCTGTCACATCCTGGTCTCTCTGTCTCGTTTGCCACAATTTGGTTTTGATTTCCTGTTTGTTCTTCCATTGGCAGTTGACGGCTAGGTCAGAAAAGACTTAGCTCTTATACCATGTAAATTGGAACACAGAGAATAAATGTTTTCTTTATCCATATGTTTAAATCTTTACAAATCACAATACATAGAATACAATAGAGACTAAATAAGGCAATTGATTTATACATGGAATGAAGAAATTTTCCTAATCTAAATAAGGTTGTACAATTATACAGAATCAATCCCATATTTAGAGATTAATTCACCGGATTTCTACAAGCATAACACAAATGACATAAGATTGAGGTCCATGATTGTAAGAACTTTAGGCATGCAAGATGAAGGGGTTGACCAAGATGATGGCTAAGAAATACAAATACAGATAAGTAATTCGAATACAATACGATATGGGTATGTCTATAGTGTTTTTAAAAAAAATTAGAATACTTAGATACTTGTTATTTAACATAATTTCATTAATATAAAAAAAATTAAAAAAGAAGCATAATAATATAAATAAAATAAAATACTAAAATATTTCATCTTAACATGGTTTAAAAAGGCATTAGTGAAGCTTGAGGCGCATGTAGTATGCCTTGAGGCGGCATTTTTTAGGCTAAAAATATGAGGATCACGCCTCTAAATCTGAGGCGCACACCTCATTTAAAATTTGATTTTTCAATTGTATGAAAAAAAATCAGAAAGGGCCCTTCTTAAAAAAAAAAAAAAAGGTCAATTTAAAAAGGCATTTTGGGCCCAAACAAAATAATAGAATATTTAGAAAACTAAACGACAGCCAGAAATTAGAAGACAAAAAACGGAATAGATTCAACGGAAATTCAAATGTCAGAATTCAAGAAGAGTATCGTCTTCGTCAATTCATCTTGTATATTTTTCCTCTTTTCTTTTTCTTTTTCTTCTTCTTGGGGTTCAGTAAATCTTCCATGCAATTTGTTGCTTCATATACATATTTGGAAATTATAAACATTATAAATGTTTTGATTTATATAATTAATACACACGATTTCATCCAATCACTTGTATAAACTCTAAAACGTATGTATCCATACTTCTTAATCTGTAACATCTCTTCAATATCTCCACATCATTGTCAAATCTTCCTGCAACAGTACGCTATACCCAAATTTATGTTGTTCCACTATAGCCAGATTTCTTACAGAAAACAAGTGTGACTATATGCTCCAACTTTTGTTTTTTTGTATTATTTTATAATTCTTTTACTTAGATTTTTTGTTTTTTGTGAGGCTTACGCCTCGCCTCATAAAGAAAAACTGTCTTAGTACTTAGTTTCGCTTTTTTAAACCTTGCATCTTAATCCTTAATTATCACAACTTCATTTTCTTCAACATCATCGACATCAACTTCATTATCATTAAAATATAATACTCTCCAACTCTTAACTTATCTAATGACAAATTAGCAACATCAAGCAGTCCAACAATTTCAAGAGTATCAAGTGAGTCTTTGACAACGTCCAACATTTTTTATTGTCCTTTTGAATAGAAATCTAGCCCATGTTTGTCTCCCATTAATTTTCATACTCATTTTGAACCACACATTCATGTTATAAAATATTTTACACGCAAATCAAAAATATTTTTATTTTTATTTTTTAACTACACATTATTCAAAAACGAAAATGCTTGTTGTACATAACAACTTTTATAATGTTTTACACAGTGATGAAGTGTCAAAGAGAGTGGATGAGTTTTCTATTTTTTTATTATTTAATTGATGAGATTTTGCCCCAATCAAATCTCACCATATCATCCGTTGGTAAACTAATATGTAGGTTATTATGTACATATAGCGCAACCGCTTCAAAAAATCACTATATAAAACTCAATAATGGCCATCAAATAGGGACCTAATTTTCTTGATACAAGACGCATATTGCTATGAATGAAAATCAATCCTTCAGTTCCCTGTGAAGTTATTCCTTATCATGGAGTGCAAAAAAGAGTATGTACTCCAATTATATAATACTTGTTACTATCTATTTTCAATAGTAAAAACATATAACATAGTTTTACTTGTGTTAAAATATTCAATAATATTGTGTATTTCAAAAAAAAAAATAAAAAAAAATCTAGTTAATTAATTTTTAAAACCCTAATTGTGTACTTCGAATAAATTTATTAATATTCAATAAAGTAAACACTTTTTCAATTTATAGTCAAGAACAATGAGTTTATAATCAATAAAAGTCTTCTTCACGTGTCTTAACGTATCGAAAATAATTAAAAAAATTAAAAAAATGTATACAGTACGAATCGGAGGGTATTAGAGAGTATCCAAATTTGGATACATATCGGATACGAGTACGTAATGAGTTTACAAGTATCGGTGCTTTTAGGATGAAGGTCTAACATTCCAAGAAAGGTTGTTGGATTGGTTTCTGGTAGCATCAAATAGAGTAGAAAGATTGCACGAAATCCTAGGGCATACCTAATGGATTGGTCGATCGAGTTGAAGGGTGGCACAACTTTGAGAAAGTGACCGGAGGGTCACAACTCAATAAATAACCGTAGAAATTGAAGATCAATAGATACCCCAAATCTAAGAACCACCAAAAATCGCCGGTAGTAAAAAACCCAACATTGTCGTTAGCAAAATCTTAGTTAAGCAATCTATGGTTTGGAACATCAAGAATACACCAAATAATATTCTCCAAATTGAATGCATATGCACATCCTACACATAAAAAAAAATAATATTCTCTAAATCTTCATGTGTTGACACACGTGGCCCTTCTTATTCGCAAAATCATCTTTAAATTGTATACTATTATCTTTCAAAAGTATTCTTTATGATGTCAACAAAGCACGCCTCTGCATGCCCATGCAAGCCCAGTACTAGTACAACACCTGTCAAGTAACTTCTCTAATTGGATGGCTTTATTCATCATGACAGCGCAACATACACGTATGAACCCAACTTATGTTGATATCAATGGAAAAAAAGCTCAAATAAATTATAACACTCATACAGAGAGAGAGAGAGAATACCTTCAACAGGCACTAAAACCTGCAGTGATAGAGAACAAGAAAATATGGTGCGAGAGAAATTGAATCAGTTTATGCAAAACCAATTTGGTTACCAATCAGAAGAGGAGGAGGTTAAATTGCAAGATGAACCGAACTTCCAATGTAACTTCGTACATGTATTGATTTTTTTTCACTCAGTTTTTCTTTCTTTTTTCCCTAGTCAATTTTGATTTCTCAATTCTAGTCTAAAATGCCAGTTTTTCTAATTTTAATTCTTTCCTTTTCTATGAATTTCCCAGTTTGCCCCAATCAATTCTATTTTTATCCGGATGCATGCATACAGTTGTATTTAAACTCAAGTAGATCTATCAAATGATTTATGTGTTTAAGGAAAGAATATAATTTGTTTGTATTTTTGTTTTAAAAGTTGAATCTAATTCAGGAATCCAGTTGCATACTTAATTCTTCTGGTCATATTTTTTTTTCCTTCCGAATTCAAATTTTAAAAATCGATGTCATGCTATGCAATTGAGAGATATATACATGGTTGAGCATTGGATGTGTTCGAATGTGAATGTGCAGAAATTCCTCTATTTTAAATTAGTTTAATTATTTTTTTATAGTTGAATGGTGTAGATGTCATTGCATATTTTTTCATACCGTAAATTAAAAAGAATTTTTTATTGAATTGTTTTATAGTTTACTTAGATACCAATTGTGTACTGTGAATGGGGAATTGAAGTATAGGCTGGTGTGCTGTAAATTCTTAATTTGATGTTTATGCATAGAATAATTTGATTTTATTGTTAATTTAACAATAACCAAGATTTGATGAAGTATAATTGAATTTCATTTGTAATTTTGAGATAATATCAAAGAATTGTATGTGTCAATTTTTTATACTTCTATTACAGATGCCATGCATTCATGACCGTTGATATTGCTTCATCATTGTCCACGGTACACACGATCATTTTAGGAGTTAGAAAAGCATGATTATGAGCGTCTGACAATTCCATTCGGAATTATATCTAATGCAGCTATGCAAAGGAGGCAAAGTTGGACAGTTGACATGATTGAACTTTCAGAGTCTCTGTTCAATATCGTATATTTGGAAATTTCATTTCTTAGCCATTTTTAACGTTCAAAATTTAGTTGAATTCTAGAATAGATGGATTAGTAACTTAGTTATTTACTGGGACGGGTTTAAATTCTCACCAATCCTGTTATTCTGTGTTTTACATTGAAATATACTGTTTGTCATTTTAGTGCATGTTTTGGGTAACTTTGAATTGACTCTGAATTTTATCAAAGTGAAAGCTATTCTATTATGCTTCTGCAAGTTCGACTTTATTGACATACTAGTTTTGAGAAGCTATGCATAAATAAAGTAAGGTATATTGGTTTTCAACCAGGTTAAATAATCGGATATAGGTTTTCAGCTCTTTAAAATTGTAGACAGGCTACAGTATTGGATTTTGCAGTTGCTTGCTTCTGGCAGCATTATTGCAGATATGTCGAGATGCTTCTTAAACAGTTCTGAATGTACTAATGTCTGTAGGATATAAGTTGAATAGCTTGAATATTCTCATTTTTATTTTATTTTTATCTTAAAATTGTCGGTGCTATCATTTTTCTTTCAGCATGAAGAGGATGGAGGTCCCAAGTCCGAAGGCAATAGCGAAAGTGTAGATCAAGGAGAGGTGGAATTGCAAATAGCTTCATTCTTTCTTTACATTCTTTGATGTCATTGTTACATTCTGTATACGTGCACAAGCTACATTTACGTATTTACTCCTAATATAGAGATTTCTTGTGGACACGGAGAGAGGTTATGAGGAACTGAGGCCTGAAGATATACTAGCTGATGAAGCGAAGCCATATGAGCCTGGTGAAGAATATGCCGAGGTTAAACCTGAGGAAATGGCAACTGTTCCGCCACTGTTGGAGATTTTCAAGCGCCGTCCCCCGGCTGATCCAGATAAGGTTTGTCTCATCACTTATTTAATGGAGTTATAACACTTCAGCACATGTTATATTTTCCTCTTGAAGCTTAATTTATAACTACATGCTAATACTTTAGAAAAAAGAACTCTGAAGTTTCTCTAAAGTAATTCAATTAGTCTATACTCTAATATAGTTCAACTGATATTTTGGACTCAAGCTTCACAAATCATCTTATTCGTCATCCTATTACAATGAATTATTAGTATCTGGAACAAACTATGCTAATGTTTTCATTTAAGTCCTTTCAAGCACTGTTTTTGAAAGGCAATTTTTTTACTGAAAATTGCTTCAGATCCTCGTTACTTTAATTGGTGTTTTTGTCTCTCTAAATACTTGTCTTGGTTCTTCTCTCTCTCATTTTTATTACCATGCTACATCAACTGGTGTTGGAAATTTTTCCCCTCGAGCATATTCTTTCTCAAATAAAATTCAAACTTGTTACTGATTTCCGCACATGAACTTCACTTATTCTCAGAGGATTTTCATACATAAATTTGATTACATTGTTGAATAAGTCATAAACCGATGCATGGCATCCAGTATTATTGAGATTTTCTACCTCTTATTGCTACCACTTTTCTTGTCTCTACCTTCCTTTTTCTGTCTTTACTGTTCCAAATCACATTTTTTTGAAGACAGTTCCACACTCTTTCAAAGACAGTTTCTTTTGAGCATGACTTAAATTTCAATTCTAGAGTGGCCAATATATACTGCAATTTCTGCAAGTCTAGGAAATCAGGCAGGAACCAATGATTGTGTTCTTCATATCGCCATACCTAACAATTTTTTAGGGGTTCACTTCTGTGGAATAACTTCTTTCTGTGCTTCTTGTTAAGCGAGCTGTATACATATTTCTGTGATGTACGAAACTTGTAGATATAGATTTTCAAATACAAATATTATTTATGTTTAAGCTTCGTCAAACTTGAGTACAATTATTTGCTTTTATAAACATTTCATGGTAATTTACTTGATATCATCTCAGTTTGATTTTTTAGGTAGGAAGGTAATAACATGTAAATTAAGTTATTGTTTTGCATTCTATTAACTCTTATGATATTACACTTTCAAATTCCTACTTTTCACTTTTATTCATCTAAAAACTTTTCACTTTGGGCCAAGCATTTCATTAAAGGTTTACCCTTGATATACCGAATTCTTACTCATCTTCTTATCAATTTATATTGATATTCCTTCCCTGTTAGACAACCACCTCTGCCTTGTCCTCTCCTCCAACCCAACCAGTTTTCTTCTTATAAGTTTACATTTTAGCTTTGTCAAACATGCTCTCAGTTTTTTTCCTCTTTCTATGTTCCATCAAATACAATGCCACTAAATGCTAAAGCAGAGCAGCCAGTCTAACTCAAGTGAAATTGATGGAGATTGATAAAGACATATTATGGAATGGTTCCCAAGTCTGGGGACAGTTTAGGAAAAAGAAAGTATGATTTATTTTGAAATTTTTTCTACTATTTTATGTTATTTCATTAGTTTACTCTCTTACCTTAATTAGAACTAGCTAAACCCTATACGAAGAGGTAATGCTTTTGTATGAGACGGACTTTGATAAATTGAACGAACACTCTCTAAATAAATACTTGCATAAATAACTGTGTACCATTTTGTATGCGATTAGGACTATGATTCTGTTTGTTTGTATTCTTTTCATTCCGGGGAGTGGGGATCACATGGGGCATATGAGGGTATTAGGAGGCCATTTTTGTTGAAGGCCTGGTAATGAGTCAGCTTGCTTCAGAGAGATTGATGAACTAAATTTGTCTTTCATGTTATCTTCCATTTTCTTTTTAACGTGGTAGAAAACCATACTTTCAGTGTGCAAGTGAGAGCTGGAGAGAGATTGATGATCTTCTGTACTCATGAGCTCTCTCTTATATTTCTTGCTTCTATCTCTGCCTTTAGGAGATAAGTGAAGAAAAAGAAATCCCAAAACAGAGTGATAAAGTAAGAATTTTGTGGGAGCTTTTCCTTGTTGATCTTAGGAAAATAGAAAATTCCTTACTTTTGGAATGTAGAGTGCTTTGATTATCGTTCTTTTCTTAACTTCTTAGCTTTTCCAAACATGCTCTCAGTTCCTTTTTTTTCTTCTTCTTTCGATGTTCTATCAAATGCAATGCCACTAAATGCTAGAGCAGAGCAACCAGTCTAACTCGAGTGATATTGATGGAGATTGATAAAGATATATTATGGAATGATTTCTTAGTTTTGGAAAAAGCAATTATGCTTTATTTGAAAAAAATTCCAGTATTTTATGTTATTTCTTTAGTTTAGTCTCTTACCTTAATTGAAGAACTTGTTAACCCCTATATGAAGAGGGTTATGCTTTTATATGAGACAGACACTGATAATTGAATGAACACTTTCTCTCTTTAAATAACTAGTTGTATTATTTTATTTCCAATTTTCTAGAAACCTGTCAGAGGCTTTTTTCTTGTGCAATTTAAGAATATGGTACATTGGAAATTTTAATTCTTATGAAAATCTGTTGCAGATGCACCTGCTCAGACTGCCTATCATGGTGGGCATTGATCCAAGGCCATTTGATCCAAGCACATATGTTGAAGAGGACATCTTTGCAACAGACAAGTTTGGACATCGGAGGCATATCCCTTTCAAAAATATAATTCGCTGGAGGGCTGTCAAAAATCCGGATGGCACAACGTCTGTAAGTTGTATGTATGTTTTTATTACCAATTTCACACACAAGCATATGATCAAGAAACTCTGATCAACTCTTCCTATATCCATTTTCTGTGGGGTAAGACTCTATTGGAAGTGCAGCTGGAGTTTTGCAGGAAAGAATTGAGGTTGTTTGCACCAATATCCATGTATTAATAGAATTTCCAATCTCACCTATTAGAAGAATGACTTGGTCTAATGTCCAAACCTTGGTTGTAAAAGTCGCCAATTAGGATTAGCAGTTTGGTCATACTATGCCCCCTAGTGGCTTAACAATCACAAATTTGTGATTTGACAAACTTCATATCCAGCTTCAATAACAATACAATTTTTTGTTGCTTTGCTGGTCATAGAAAATAACGAAATGAGATGGTACTAAGCATTACAGGGAAACAATACCTAATGGAGAGGATAGACAAAGTTAAGGAAATGGCTGAATGGGTTGAGTCAGAAAATTTCCCACTTGCTTCACAACAACTTGCTGGTTTTTTTAGTTTTTTCAAGGCAAATTAACATGTTGTTATTAGGAATTTTGTTATTTCAATCCTCCCTTGTCCTCCACTTGCTTCCACCTCCATTGTTTTTCCTGGTCCATGAGTTGGGTTTTATTGTTCCTAAATTTCACACTCATGTCATAATCATAAAATTGTTTCACAATGTCGCTCGTGTGAGGTCAAACGACCACTTCAATGCAATGTAGGTTGTCTGTTGTTATGTCATATGCATCGTGATTCTTTTTTTGTATAGGATTACACTATAATAGAACCATCTTCAACCCACATTGAAGGACTTCGTGTTCAAGATAGGAAGGGGTAGAAAGAAACTCTAGAAGTGTGAGAAATTTGAACATCAATTTGATTGAAATCATAAAAGTTATATTAGAGATTTGTGTCTACAACTCAGTCTGGATCAAAATGGATGTAATCTTTGATAAAACAAAAAAGGATCAACTAAGAAATCTAGTTACCATATTCAAATCTTACTATGTAATATCTTCTAAATTTTGGTAATCTTTATTGTGACTTTTAGTTGTGTAGGATAGGATATAATAGATGCTTAGAAGAACTCAGTTTAAAAAGGTCTACAATATTTTACGTAGACTCAGTTTATAGGTGAAGTCTACTTTGGGTTTCCTTGAAATTATATTTGTAGTTATCTGAACTTTTTTCCCTGATTTCGAGTTCCTAACTGATTTTATTTTGACAAGTGTTTTGCGAATGGATAGCAAAATTGCATATGTTCTGATTGTCACGCTTCTATACTTTTTACGAATTAAATCTGCATGTGTAGGTTGAAAGCAATGCTCATTTTGTAATGTGGGAAGATGACAGCCTGCAATTGTACATTGGAAATAAATCTTTTGATGTATTTGAGCAAGACATACAAGACATTCAAACACACCTTTTTCTCAAAACTGAAGAGGTACCTTATCACGTTTTCATCAGCAAGAGCAACTAATGCTGTCAATAGGATTTGATTTATGGCTTCTCAAAGAGCTGCATTTATCATTTAAGAAATATCTTATTCGGTGTTTCCAAATTTTCATCCATTGTAATAACCATTATCTTCAACTCTAAATTCTGATGATTTTTATGCCAAATTTACAGGGAATTTTCCAATCTCAAGGGAGAATATTAAAGAGGATGCAGCTTATGCCTTCCTCCTCAACTTCCGATGTTGGTACAAGATATAATAAAGTGAACAAAGTAAAAAATTTCATTGCTGATATCGACCCTGAATGGGAGATGCCAGAAAGGGAAATGAGGTATAAAGAGAAGGTAAATCCGTAATTTGCAAAAAACTTGGTTTATATCTTACACTTCTGGGACATTCGTACCTTTTTCCATGAATTAATCAGTGCAAGGCAAATAATTAGATCTAACTTCTTAGTCGGAAAATGAGAAAGTCGTTCATAGCTAACTCTTTATTTTCTTTCCTACAAATGTTAGAAGTGTGTCATATTATTGTGAAACAAGTTGTCTTTCCATGAGTGTATCTATTTTAATTGAGTAATTACTCTTTATTTCTGAACGGAATTTTCCTTCAGGGGTTAAAACGCCCTCACGAGTTAGCAACCCCAACTACTAGACCATCACAACGGCCAGTGGCTTCATCTGAAAGTAATAAGGATTCCAAGTACAAAAGTAGAAGGGAAGAACATGAGGATTCGTCATCACAGAGGAGGTCCAAAGCTAAATTGCAAAGGAGTGCGTGAAGGTTTGCGAAGGTTCAGAAGCTGAGGCTGAGTTTAGCTGACGAATTTTACAACTTCAAATGCATGGTAGGGGATGACATAAATGTAACAGAGTTCTCCACTGCATTTCTCATGGATCTTATCTTGAAAATTGATGTGTTTTTTTTTTTTTCACTGAGTTGTGTTTGGATGCAACCCTAGCTTATACATTGTGTTTTCTGACTTCAAACTCTTTCTATTGTATTTATTGGATGCAATGAGGCTGCATTGATTGGACTCAAGAGTCGGTATTCGTTATGGGTATATATCTAGGAGTCGGATCATTTTTTCTTAAAAATCTAGGATATGGGGATACCACTAAAAATGATTCAATATAGACATGGACATGGATATTATAAACTTAAAATTAATTTAGATATGTGAACTGTGAACATATAAAAAGTTGCAGTAATGTAGTGTCCTTGAAACAACGTGAGAATGCTCTTTTCTAAATGAGAAATTTGCACCTATAGTCCCCAAAAATTCACGTCAGTAGCACTTGGGTCCCCATTCCGACAATATTGGACAATTAGCTATATTTGAGCATACATTGGATTGGATGTGTTTGAACTCCACCTTTTCTTTTTTTTTTTTGAAAATGAGTTGTAATAGTGAATTTTGGAGAATGCGTGGTTAATAGTAGGAGAAAATTTAGGGTTCACGTGCGGAATGTTTTAATGTGGGAATGTGTGGTTGAAAATAAGCGACGTTGCTTTTTTCCTATATGATATGAAAACAACATTGTACCTGGGTGTAAAAGCTGAGAGTCTCACCTTTAAGTTGAGATGGTCTTCCTTGTGTTACTGTATGTTAAGTTTCTCGTCTGTATGTCAAGTTTCTCTTGTATGGTTGGGGCGAAGGCTATAACATGTTCCTTTCACCTACGTTTCTAGAGTTAATCCAGGATCTTGTAACCGTCTCAAAAAGTTTATAATAATCGTCCCTTGAAGCTTTATTCTTAAAGGCTATAGTTAACTAAGTGCTATCCAATGAAATAGGTGGCCACTATCTATTCTTGAAAGCAAACGACAGCCTAGCTTATATGAGATCGATATTTGCTGTCCATCCAATTAATTATTGACATGTCATTCTAAATGAACATGTTATTTCAAATTTACCCTCGTTAACTTACTACTAACCTAACAAATTGATGACGTTTTAATTTAAAAATGACGTGTCAATAATTCATTGGGTGGATAACATATCTGAACTCCGCTCAGATGGCCCCAAAAATGTAGCCTCTAGGTTGACTTTTCTATGCAGAGGGTCATCGCCTTTTATCTTGCTTAGTTCATTGCCTTGTAATTTGCTTTACACAGATGACAGACTCATTGTCTTTTTCACTAAAGCTCGTCGCCTTCCATTCTATCATATAGCTACAAATGACAAATCTGATTAATAGTAAGAAGTAACAACCCTTGCCTAAAAACTGAAAATCACCGGTAGACAAACTAGCAAGAGCATTCGGATGTCCCATCTGCGCTGGTCCATTGCTAGAACCCTCCTCATTTGCCCTTCCGAGATTTTTATTAATCTTCACTTCTACTGATAATATTTAAAATACAATTGTTAAGACCCTTAGTCGAGGTCAGAAGCTAACATTTCATAAAATGAAGTTACAAACTAAAACTAAGACGTCCTACTAGACTTTACCTCGATGTTCAGTCTTGCACATTTCCTTTTTTCAAATCCAACACCATTACAAAAATTTACATTATGGGAACTCAGGTCAATAGAGATAAATCTAAGAGGTTATCTCAATCTACGTACATAGATGAGACGCTAATGAGGTATAGTATGAAAGAATCCAAGATAGATTCGATTGCAAAGATCATGGAGTTTTGTATATACAACTTATGCTTTTCTTATTGTTGGAAATAATAGGCAAGTAATGAAATCACCGTGAATAATTTTGAGCAGAATAATGACGTGAAAATGAAGGCACGAAAAAGTGATTGAGGTAAGAGTTCGACTTTTTCTCCTTAAGACGATAATGCTCCACACTGGTATTGACGGTAGTCCGACACTCATTTCCCAAGATACAACGACCTCAGCTTATAATAATAGCACTACAAATTACAAGTCCCGACGAACCTACTAATGTTTTGATCTCTCTACAAATTGAAAGACTAAAATACACGAAAATATTGCAAAATATATGAATAATGCAGGGATGAATGAAGGATTTTGGAAGAAGAATAAAATCAGAATTGATTTTGGAGTAAACGAAACCGGAAGTATAGGGACCTTTTTATAGAAGTTGAAAAGTTGTGTCCAAAAGACACGACAAACAAAAAGTTGTGTCTCCAACAGACACAAACCTTTTGGACAGCAACCGCTAACCGCGAGCCGCCGGCCGTCAACCGTCTTTCTAAAAGAATACACGTGTTAGCCATAGAAAAATCGGGGAAAAATAATAATATAAATATATTATTATTTTAAATAAAAATAATATAAATCAAATATTATTTTACTAAAAAATATTTATCAGATTGGCCCAAGCCCAGGGCAACGGCCTGTGTCGAGCCGAGCCGGTCGGACGGCGGCGCTCGCGTGGGCTTTGGCCCAACCTACTAGCATGTAGGTTTTCTCCCCTTTAAAGACTATTGATACTCATTGAGGTCCAACCACAAGTCTCAAACTTAAGCAATATAAAGTGGTTAACATTCTTCTAGCTTTCCTATATGGGATTGACACTTTTCTAATTTCCCACCAATTTATTATTCCAATTTATTTCAATTTCAAGTAGTCATCTTTTGGTTTTAATTTCTCATTCACCCTAAATTCGTTTTGAGAAAATAAATACACTACATTAATCTACTCATGGAGTAGAACACATTCGGCCAAATAAACATTTAATCCAACTAACGGGACCCACTAAAATAATTGGTCAAAAGTTGGTCAAACCAACTAATAAAAACCAAATTTCCAACAATTCCCCACATGAATGGAAATTAATACAATAGACTATGCAGACCCTATAGAGAGATCATACGGAATGTTATCGCATCCATATAGGTACCTTATGTATTTGAACCTTTCGTAGTAGAATACTATCGGATTTAAAAGAGAGGAGAGAGAGAGAGAGAAGAGAGAGAGACCAGGAAATGAGACGACTGAAATATAAATCTCATATTTCGTCAATTTTTGGTAATGTCTTTCCACTTTTAGGTATTTTTATTTTTACAGTATGAGTAACTAATTTTCATATTAGGGAAAACAAAGTAGTCGACTTGTGATCTTTTATTTTTCTATTCAAGATTTATGTGATTTGTTTTTATATGTGTTGATTTTACTATGAATTTAATTCATTGAATTAATTGATCACTAATTTGATGATTATGTGAGTCTCTTACGAATTGAGAGGTGAATTTTAGATTTATACCATATAGTAACCCGGTAAATTAATATAACGTGTAGAGATATCTATACGAATTATTGCGATCATAATATGAATTCTTAGGACTAATGTTTCATTTAACTAAGATTGATTCACATAGGAATATGAAATTTAATTAGTTAAAAAGACTCGATGAGAACTTGGGAGGGGTAAATTGAATGCAATAGAAGCATCCATTCGAATACTACATTAGGTTATGAATCTTGAATTAAGAATTAAAATGATCAATAGAAAAAAATTGTTATGCCCTAACATTCATCACATATTTGAATCTTCAATTATCCGTTGTGTACAATTTTTTTATATTTTCACAATTATCATAATTATTTACTTGCTTTTATCAAATAGAAGTTAGAAAAACTAGGTTAAGTCCTTAAGAATAGTTCTCGTGTAAACGATATTCGGACTCAAAGGTCCACTATACTGTTTGTTACGATATCGTACACTTGCAATAAAAAAAACACAACACCTATCCTTGCTAATCTCCCTACCAAGGATCATTCTATCGTGTCCTAAGTTTTTCATGTCAAATTCTTTTCTTAACTCCATTTTAATCTTGTTTACCACCTTCATGTTAGGTCTAACTAACAACATGTCGTCCACATAAAGTAATGAATACACGTGCTAATGTGGTGAATGTAATACAAGCAATAGTCAAACTCACTCCTCTTGAAACCAATAAGAAAACACATAAGAATCAAACTTTTTATACCAGTGACGCAGAAACTATTTAGCCCATACAGAGATTTCTTTAAAAAAAACACACATGATCATGTTTAGACTTACTTTCAAAACCTTTGAGCTGATTCATAAAAATCTTTTCATCAAGATCACCATGCAAAAAAATAATTTTGGCATCAAGTTGTTCAAGTTCCCAGTCATAATAAGCAACAAAAGCAAGCATGACACTAATGGTGGTATACTTAACAATTGACAAAAAGATCACATTATAGTCTACCCCTTCCTTCTGTGTGTACCCCTTAGCTACTAACCTAGCCTTGTATCTCACATGCTCACTCTCAATGGTTCCCTCCTTAATTTTATAAACCCATGTGCATCCAACTATGGATTTATCTTAGGACTAGGAACTAAATCACAAGTTCATCTCTTATCTCATGGCACCTAGCCACTCCTCACTTTTCTCACTTTTCATAGCCTCTTCATAGATATTAGGCTCCTTATCAACTAGTATTGGCTATGGTATAGCTAGACATCCTTTGTGATTCCCTATGTGGTCTCCTTTTTCTATCTCTAACTAATTGATAATTAGCTAGAGGATTTTGGTTGATAGGGTTGTCCTCATCAACGTTGTCATCACCTTCTAACTCTATGCTTTGCTGATTTTGTGCATTACCTTCCACCTTGCTTAAGGTAATGGGGATGTTGATACTCATATGCTCCACCTCAACAGATGATTCTTCCCTAACAATTTCTTGTTGGTTCATCTCTATTTGCAAGGCATCTCAGACTTATTAAATGTGATATATCGACTCGTGATTATTCTCACACTCTTCTGGCTCCTATCCTATTGCATATATCCCTTAACTTCCTCATGGTAGCCTAAGAAGACACATTTTTTAGCTCTAGGTTCTAGTTTTCCCTCACTTTAATGGAATAAAGCAACACTTATTGTGTCATTGTTTGATTGATTTTATATACTCATTGCACTACTTACTGCTTGATCACCAATTAAGTAGTTTGTTGTTTGTTATAGTGTAGGAATACTCATAATGAGTCTAGAACTCAATAAAATCAACATTTATAGTTAGAATTATGAATAATCTCTCACACATATGCAGTCTTAGGTCCCGTTCAGTAGGAATTAAAATTGAAAATATGGCAGTTATTAGGTTCCACTCATCTAATAAAAGTCAATAATAACGGCTAGTTTTTCAATTTTAATCCGATTTTAATATCTATTGAACGCCGAACGGGCCTTTATTGATAATCTAAATTAAATGGACGACTTTCGTATGAATTCGGACTAGGAATAAAATCGTCTCGTATTATTCATATGTTGGTGTACTTTGGAAAAGAGCATTTAATATATTAGTTTTATCGGTTGTCAAAAATATATGAATTGAATAGAATAACTATCCAGATTTGAAATAGATAGAAATATGGGGATACATTGAATTAGAATAAATAACAAATGAATCACAACTTTTTGATGTCTTCATACTTCGAATTTAATAGTAGCTATTGAACTACAAATTAAACCTTTTTCATCGTGGGAACGATCTCTTAACTCACAAATCTTATTATTTGTACAACGACCTTGTACGCTTGCAGGTTTCACACGAAAAAGTATAATAAGTTTGAATATCAAATTGACATACTTACCTTTTTGAAAAATAATTTTTTGTGCATAAAAATTTATTCGTTGAGCTTTTAATAATTCATTGCTAAAGATTGAAACGTTGTACCTTTACACGTGAATACAAATATCTAATCTAATATTTTCGATATTTGGCTATTTAAGTTCTTTATCTCAATTGATTTGTCTAGAATGTTTGACTTTCATCTCGATTTTGTCTGTTGCAAGTCTTTTGATAGTAGCATTTTTGTCCTCAATCGATCAACTTTGCAACAATAACTTTGAAGACTTAAATTCAATTGTTAGAAATAAAATTAACTTATTTGTTATGATTAAAACATTAAGGATGAAGTCAACTACAGATCAACAGAAATCAAATTTGCAAAACAGAAATACTTAATAACTTATTTTATCAAATTGTTCTCATGTGTTACAATATTCCATATTGTACTTTTGTGATGATGGGGCAAACCCAAATGCTCCAATACTCAATGACATCATAACTGACAAGTGAACTAAACACCTTCAAAGCCGTCTCTTCCAACAAAAACTAGTCCACGGAGAAAAAATATTTAATAAGATAAACTAATATATAAACTCATTGAACTGTTACTTTATAATCAGTAATGCTTATTTTGGATAAAAGGAAAATCATCTGTCAAAGTGCTAAACCATATTCGTACAGAGGACTCGAATCCCTCTCTTTCCGATTCCGTTGATAACTTTTTTCTCTTGATTTTTTTCGATCGAGATGTATATTAACGAAAATGTACGAAGTTCTATTTGCCTCTGCCAATTTATGAGTTCTTCCTTTTTGTGTATGACATTACCAATATTTTTTTGTTGCATTTTGGTTTGAGTTATAGTAATTGCAATAGAGTCTAGATTGCAAATATTATTGTTGTATATTTTAAGTATCCTGATGCAAAGGCAGTTCTAAGGTAAGTCGAAAAATGTATTTTCTCAATCACTCTTGCGAAAGGGGAAAATCAGATTATCTTATAGTTTAGTGAAGTCAACATTTAGTTAGCAAATTAATATCATTGCAGAGCAGCAAGTGTACCTTGAGTTCAGGGGCGGGGCCAGCCCATCGAAGTAAGGGGTCCTAGAGTTGAATGGGTGGGGGTCCACAGGGGTTGCCCCCGAATTTTTTTTTTGAAACATTATCTGTTAAAATGAAAGAAGTTGATACTTTGTCGTGGAGAAAGGAAACAAATGAACATAAATTAATATACATTAACTGAATACTTAAAAGATGATAATGTCTTCATGGAGACATGTCGGTAATCTAGAATTATTTTTTGGACGCTTACAATTCTACTGGTTCAAACTTCAAAATTAGAAGTTAAGACTTATGCATATATGCATAATGCGTTTTAATTTTTATAGTAGAAGAATCTAAAATTTTAGCATTCTCGTTCAATTAATAAGATGTAAACGAGTTTAAAGTATTGTCTTCCCCTGTAATAAAAGGTCTTACACAGATACCCTAACACTTAGAGAACCTGAAATCTCAGTATTCCAAGAAAAATGTACAATATGAAATTTATGAAAAGCTTTTTCCAATACAAATTGGTAAATACAAAAAAAAAAACAATTAAAATTTTGGGTGGGGGGGGTCCGAATCCCCCCCCCCCCAAGACCCCCCTCCCCTCCGCCCCTACTTGAGTTGATGGATCAGCCAAAAAATTATTCGTGTAATGCAATATAAAAAAACCACATGCACGGGGGAGTTTCATAGGGAGAGAGGTGGCATTTTTAGATGGGATGATGGAAGAAAAATAGATTAGGCCCCGTTCGATAGGGATTAAAATTCAATTAAAATTGAAAATATGACCGTTATTGGGTCCTACTTGTCTCATAACAGTCAACAATAAAGACTAATTTTTAAATTTCAATCCCTATCGAACGAGCCCTAAAACAGACCAATGTAGTGTTACACTTGGCATACAAAAAATCATGGGAAACTTCCCCGTACTTGTAGCATTGTTGAATGCAATAACATTAATAGACTCAACCATGATAAACAATATCATAAAATTAAAATAAGGATTTTGCTATTTGTACATAAAAATGTACATAATGTATTACATATTATGATGTGGATGAAAAATATTAGATAAAAAAATTCATTATGCTTTAAACTGACAAATAGTAAAGTGCTACGTGGTATTATGTAATCCATTATCTAAATTTGATATACATTTAACAAGATCCTTAAAATAATCTAACTTTTTTTTAACCATTTCTAGGTTCAATAATTTGAATATTCACTTGAATGTGTTGGAATTAATTTTCGCAGTAAATAAAACTTCTAGAATATGACTTGCAATTTTAAAACAGTAGCAACAAAATACATAAACAGAATGCAGAAATGAATCCAGAATTCGGAATAGGATGACCGAGACAAGAACTAGGCTCTCTATCTTTAAGACGTTTTTACCCCGTCACACGATGCTTACGGTATGTGGTAAAGCGTCTCATAAGATACAACGATCACACTTGCAGAAGCAGCACTTCGACTGCAAGACAAAAAACTCAGAACCGGAAGTACTCTCTGTAGACTAATGCATAAAGAAAAGGAGTATGTATGCAGAATGATTCGTGATTTTTCTGTGTATGAAATGAAAGCCCGATGACCATTTACATAGAGGAGAGTGGACGGTTGAGTAGTTTCCATACAACTCTCAACTCACCACTTACGCCCACTTCACACCGTTTTAATAAACTGATGAGTCGGTTAATAAACTGTAAAGAGAGGGAATTAATTGAATTCGGACAAAATTTAAATAAATTTTACCTAAAAAATTAATATTGACATGAGCCCGGCCCAAGCCCAGGCCCACGACCCGACCCAAGCTCGTGTCGTGCCGAGCCGAGCCGACCGGTCGGACGGACGGCGACGACGGCGCGCACGCGCGTGTGGCATTGGATTAGTCTAAACATTGTCTAAGATTCACCCCTTTCAAAAATTATTGGTACCCTTGGGGCCCAAACTCATTTCCAAACTTAAAGTTTATTAAGTGGTTCAAGGTTGTGTTTGCAACCTATGTGGGATTGGAATATTTTTTCAATTCTTTCCCATTTATTCCTCTTATTTATTGTCCAACTTTCAACCATAATTTCTCATTCATATTGAAATGGTTTTTCACAATTAAATATTCTACACTCATCTACTCGGAACGTAGAATTTAATTGAACATTAATTTCAATAAATCGGACATCGTATCCCACTTAAAATCGTGGTCAAAGTTGACCCACTTATGGCACCATTTCCAACAATCCCCCACATGAATGGAAATTATTATGACAATGCAATGCGGACACGAACAAATAGTACATGAAAAAGACTTATTGTATCAGGAAAGGTAGCTTTTGGCTTTGAACCTGCCTTAGTGGAATACTATCGAGTTTACTTGGCTAATCAGTGAACTAATGTCTTGAACTGTTCAGCCATTGGTGTAAACCTTTCTATTCAGTATCCACACAATAACCTTTTTATTCAATTCTTAGGTTCTCATAGTTGTGTTCATTTTGACCCTGAAGAATTCTTGGATTCAAAAGTGCTTTAGAAAATTTTAAGCCCCAAATTCTCATAGAAATGGGCCCACTTCACACTTATATAGGTGGTCTCCTATTAAGAGTATTCTGCTGTACTCCACTCGATTTATCCAAGTTATAGGAATCATTAAAAGTTACAGCTTAACCTTTTACATTTTGCAGACAGCACTTTTTATAAAGGGATGGTTAAGTGTTTAACTGAGTCTTAATAACTTAGTTGTCCCATTGAACCAAGATCTTGAGATCTCCAGTCAACAAGGTTGGGTTACCATCATTAAGATTCATGCATGTTCGGCTTTAATCCCATTCCTTTTGATAGATAATATACTTGATCTCTTGGTAGGCCTTTTGTAAGCGGATCCGCGAGATTTTCCTTTGATTTCACATAATCAATGGAGATAATACCATTTAAGATCAACTGCTTTATGGTATTGTGTCTACGACGTATATGTCTAGACTTACCATTATACATGCAATTTTGTGCCCTTGCAATAGCTGACTGATTGTCACAGTGAATACTAATTACAGGCACCGGCTTAGGTCAACACGAAATATCCTCTAAGAAGTTACGAAGCCATTATGCTTCTTGTCCAGCTTTATCTAAAGCTATAAACTCCGATTCCATTGTTGATCGAGCTATGCAAGTTTGCTTTGAGGATTTTCAAGACACAGCCACACCACCAAGTGTAAATATATAACCACTTGTGGATTTAGAATATTTCATATCAGATATTCAATTTGCATCACAGTATCCTTCTAATACTGCTGGATATCTCATATAATGTAATCCAAATTTTAAGGTATGTTTTAAATATCGAAGTACCCTATTCAATGCCTTCCAGTGATCATTGCTTGGATTACATGTGAACCATGCAATGTCAAGACGTGTGCAATTCATTAAATACATCAGACTCCCAATAACCTGAGAATATCTTAATTGATGTATAAGTTCTCCTCTATTTTTTACTAAGTGTAGACTCGTGTCTACGGGAGTTTTGACGGACTTTCATCAAAAACTCCAAATCTCTTTAGCACAAACTCAACTTAATGAGATTGTGAAAGGACAAGGCCATCTGCTGTTAAATTTTAATTCCAAGAATTACATCTGCTACACCCATGTCCTTCATGTCAAAATGTTTTGTTAGCATTTTCTTAGTAGACACAATGATATCATGATTGCTACCTATAATTAGCATATCATCCGCATATAAACATAATAAGACATATGATGTCGGTGTACTCTTATTATACACACATTTATCACACTCGTTAATTTTAAAATCATTTGACAATATAGTTTTGTCAAACTTTTGGTGCCACTGCTTTGGTGCCTGTTTTAATCCATATAAAGATTTAACGAGTCTGCAAACATTTTTCTCTTGTCCATGAGCGACAAATCCTTCATGTTGCTCCATGTATATTTCTTCTTCCAACTCACCATTTAGAAAAGCTGTTTTAACATCAATTTGATGAATTTCGAGATTATGTATCGCAGCAATTACAATAAGGATTCTTATCTAAGTAATCCTTGTTACTGGTGAGTAACTATCAAAGAAATCAAGACGTTCCTTTTATCTATATCATTTTGCTACCAAACGAGCCTTGTATTTATCAATATATCCATCCGATTTTAACTTTTTCTTGAAAATTCACTTGCAACTAAGAGGTTTACTTTCAGGTGGGAGATCAACCAACTCCCAAGTATGATTTTGCATTATCGATTCAATTTCACTATTGATAGCTTCTTTCCAAAAAGGAGCCTCTGATGTTGACATTGCTTCACTGAATGTCTTTGGTTCAATTTCGATCATGTACGTTAGAAATTCTGAACCGAAGAACGTAGACTTTCTAGCCCTTTTACTGCGTCTGAGTTCTTCTTCACTTTCATCATCATTTGCAGTATTGTAAGTTCGTTTTGTTGAACTTACATCACTTTTGTCTTTATGAGGAAATACATTTTCAAAGAAACTTGCATTCATTGATTCAATTACTGTGTCTTCATGTATATCCGAACACTCGAATTTATGCACAAGGAAGCGATATGCACTACTGTTATGAGCAAATCCAATAAATATGCAATCTATAGTTTTTGGTCATATTTTTATTTGTTTATGTTTTGACACTTCTACCTTTACCAAACACCCCCACACTTTCAAGTATTTATATGAAGGTTTATGACTTTTTCATAACTCGTAAGGTGTTTCATCTTTTACTTTATGTGGTATTTTGTTAAGAATGTGATTTGCCAAGAGGATAGCCTCCCCTCACAAATTCTGTGGTAGACCAGAACTAATCAACATATCATTCATCATTTCTTTAAGCGTGTGGTTCTTTTATTCCGCAATTCTATTAGATTGAGGTGAGTAAGGAGCCGTTGTTTGATAAATGATGCCTTGTTGATAACAATATTCTTCAAACAACGCTCCATATTCTCCACCTTTATCACTTCGAACAATTTTTATTATTTTTCTAAGTTGATTTTCAACTTCATTCTTATAATGTTTAAACATTTCCAAAGCCTCGTCTTTGCTTCTTAACAAATAAACATAACAGTACCAAGTGCAATCGTCAATGAAAGTAATGAAATATTTTTCCCACTTTAATTTGTACGAATTTCAAGTCACATATATCGCTGTGAATTAATTCTAAAGGTAAAGTATTTCTATCAACTGAAGGAAATGGTCTTTTGGCTAACCTAGCCTCAGCACAAGTTTCACATTTGTGATTATGATCGAAACTTAAAGAAGGTAACAAATTTAAGTTCATTAATTTGCGCACAGATTTAAAGTTTGCATGTTCTAATCTTTTATGCCATAAACAAGAAGAATCAACAATATACGCAGAAGTAGAAGTTTCATTCATCTTTTTCAATTTAAGTTCAATAGTAAGGACGTTCATCTTGAACATCTCATCAGTCATGTAACCCTTTCCAACGTACATCCCATTTTTAGTTAATACAAATTTGTCAGACACAAATACTAACTTAAACCCATTCTTGCTAAGAAAAGAATCAGAAACAAGATTTTTCCGAATGTCCAAGACATGCAGTACATTGTTGAGGACGAGTTCCTTGCCAGATGTCATCTTCAATGTCACATTTCCTTGTCCTTCAACCTTTGAGCTTGAGAAATTTCCCATGAACAGTTGTTCTCCATCGATAGTTTTGTAATCAGAAAACACGTTCTTTTTAGCACAAATGTGGCGAATGGCACCAGTATCCACCCACCATTCCCTAAAATTTCCAACACTATTACATTCAGATATTACAGCAGATAGGTGCATTTCCTGAACACCTTCAGTCAGATTTTCAGTTTCAACAATATGTGCACAATCAGTTTGTTTTTTAGGCTTGCGACAGTCACTTGCACAATGTCCGGGTTTGCCACAGTTGAAGCAGTCTCCTTTGAACTCTTGTTCTTCTGGTTGTTTTCATTTTTCTTCAGAGCAAAGTTTGAGTGCTTCCTTTTCATATTCTTCTTTAAACTTGATTCAACTATGTTTACCTTAGCTTCCATGCTTGGTCCCCCATTCCGCCTTTCAGATTTCTTAGTATCTTCTTCGATCCTCAAACGCACAATCAGCTCCTCCATGTTCATTTCCTTGCATTTGTGTTTGAGGTAGTTTCTGAAATCTCTCCATAAGGGCGGGAGTTTTTCAATTACTGCTGCTACTTGGAATGACTCACTTACAGTTACTTTTTCAGCATGTAAATCATTGAGAAGTACCTGCAAATCTTGAACTTGGGAAATAATAGATTTAGAGTCAATCATTTTATAATCCAAAAATTTACCTACAAGAAATTTTTTAGAGCCAACATCTTTAGTTTTATATTTTATCTCTAAAGATTCACATAGTTCTTTTGCGGTTTTCATTACGCTATATACACCATATAGCGAATCATTCAGTCCATTCAGTACATAATTTTTGCATAAGAAATCAGAATATTTCCATGCATCCAAAGCAATAATCGAAACTCGATTATTTTCTCCTTGTTGAACAGAAGGAGGATCCTCAGTGAGAAACCTTGCCACGTTCAGAGTGGTGAGATAGAATAGCATCTTCTGCAGCCATCTCTTCAAATCGACCATATTAAAATTTTCAGGTTTCTCTCTATGAGGAATATGAGTTGAAGCAGACGGACCAGCCACAGTTGACGTAACTGTAGCCATAGTTGGCGTCACAGTTGGGGTCACAACCATAATAGGGGGAATCACATTCGTCCCAGAAGTGTTAGCTATTTCTGTTTTCAAAACAGAAGATCAACAAATCAGAGTTTACAAATAAACTTCTGCAGAATAGTATCGTAGTGAATAAAATTTCCAGAATATGACTTGCATTTCTAAAACAGTAGCAACAAAATACATAAACAGAATGCATAAATGAATCTAGAATTCGGAATAGGATGATCAAGGCGAGGACTAGACTCTCTGTCCTGAAAATGTTTTTACCCCGTCACACGGTGCTTATGGTATGTGGTAAAACGTCTCCCAAGATACAACGATCACATTTGCAGAAGTAGCACTTCGACTGCAAGACAACGAACCCAGAACCAGAAGTACTCTCTGTAGATTAATGCATAAAGAAAAGGAGTATGTATGCATAATGATTTGTGATTTTTCTTTGTATGAAATGAAAGCCCGAGGTTTCACATCGTTTTAATAAACTGTAAAAAAAGGGAATTAATTGAATCCGGATAAAATTTAAATAAATTTTACCCAAAAAATTATATTGACACAAGCCCGGGCACCCGGCCTCGAGCTCGTGCCGTGCCGAGCCAGTCGGTCGGACAGATGGCCGGCGGTGGCGCGCGTGTGGCCTTGGATTAGTCTAGACATTGTCTAAGACTCCCCCTTTCAAAAACTATCGGTACCCCTTGGGGCCCAAACCCATTTTCAAACTTGAAGTTTATTAAGTGGTTCAAAGTTGTGTTTGCAACCTATGTGGGATTGAAACAGTTTTCCAATTCTTTCTCATTTATTCTTCTTATTTATTGTCCAACTTTCAACCACAATTTCTCATTCATATTGAAATGATTTTTCACAATTAAATATTCTACACTTATCCACTCGGAAAGTAGAATTTAATTAAACATTAATTTCAATAAGTTAGACATCGGGTCCCACTTAAAATTGTGGTCAAAGTTGACCCACTTGTAGTCAAAGTTGACCCACTTATGACACCATTTTCAACCGAATGGAATATCGAATCAAACATCATTGATTTAATCCGTATAGCGGCACATGAAGATAATGTTTTCTACATCAAAGCTATTCGAAGAGAACCACAAACAACTGAGTATGCATCGGCTACAAATCCAACACTAAAATAGAATCACCGGGTAAGAAATTCTCTTGAGGGACCCCAAAGCCTCGAGCCACTATTGTCGTGGATCTCGACGACGAGGGCGTTCCACCACGATTTGGGGAGGCCCGAGGATCAAGAATTATGGCACCTTGTCCCGGGTATCATAGACAAATATAGCGGGAACTTGGGGCATGAGGACGGTGTGCTCGAGACTCTTCTAACCAAGGTGAGCTCGATGTTCTTTATCTTATTATTATTTGCTTCCAATTAATAATCTCGACGAATAGCTCACACCCATACTTTCTGCAGGCCATGAGTATTGCTTGAGGACTCTCCTTAGAAGGGGCCGATGAATCCCGAAAATTGTCAAGCCTTCTCGAGGAGGTAAAAGCTCGAGAACAACAAATTGTCGTACTGAAGGCCGAGCATGCCCTCCTCGTGAGGAAGCGTGATAAGGCCAAGGACGAGCTTAGGAAGGTTCGGGAAAAGGCTAGCTCTTTCCGGGATGAGGCCGAGGAGTTGAAACTGGAGCTCGAGCGATCCCAAAAAGATTTTGAGGAAAAACTTATAGAAGCTTGGGATCTTGACATCGAGGACTTTAAAATGTCCGATGAGTTCAAAGCTCTGAGGGGCGAGTACACTACGAGCTCGTAATTTCATGCTCTGAAGAAGGCTTGATCTTTCTTGCGGTCAAGACCGGATGCAAAGCCTGAGGACTTGAAGGAAATCCCCAAAGTGGCTAAAGACCTCGAGCTCTCTGAATCCAATTAGGCGATAGACGAGGTCGACGTTGAGGGGAATGATGAGGACGACAACCATCGAAGTTCGACTAATGACCATGGGGTCGATTTAGATTGATGTTTTTGTTCATGTAAATTGCCCGATCTTGGGCTTAAAACAATGTTATTTTTTGTAAGAACAAGTTAATTGCTCGACCTTGCTATTTTTTGTAAGAACAAGTTAATTTCCCGACCATATCTTTCACTCCATAATTTTATATCTCGACGATAATATTACTGAATGAATTCTCGATGATAGAATTAATTGAGTTCCAAAGAAACAAGCCTAATGATCACTTAACGAACCGAGATTGTAATAATCTTGAGGACAGCTCGATGAATAAGTTATAGTGATGAGCTCGACGAGGGCTCGGTTAAAGCCCAATGAACTATGCAAGTCAAGATCTCGATGATTTTACAACTAAGAAGTATGCTCGATGACTAGGTCATTAATTTAGTCTCGATAACCAGTTAATGTGTTGATTTTTTGATGATTCAACAATTAATTTGAAGTATCGAGCTCAATGATAACATAACATACGGTCTCGACCGTAACTCAATGAGTTGGCCAAGCTTGACGATATCTCAGTAAATAAAACATTTAAGGTCTGTGCTCGATGATAGCTCATTTAATTTAATATTATGCTCGAGGATAGTCTAATTTACAATTATTTTTTATCCAAGTGTTGAGCATGACGACTACAAGAGTTTTTGGGGCCTAGTTTGATCTCGACCTCAACATCACGTGTGATGGGATCTTGAGCTCGAGGACCAGTTTAATGAATTTTTGTCCAAGATTTATTTTGGACTGGTCAAGCTCGAGACAACTTAGTAAGGTACCTAAGCATGCTGGAACTTTGATGAGGTCATGCCGGTAGCACGTCTCAGAGGTGCATGTGCGTGACAGGGCTTTTGTGAGCTCATGCTCATAGCATGTCTTGGAAGTGCCTGCGTGTGACAGCGCTTTTGTGAGATCATGCCCGTAGCATGTTTTGAAGGTGCTCATGGCATGTTTTTAAGGTGTTCGCTCAAATCGTGCCATGAGGGCCCGCTCGTGATAGGTCTTTTGGAGAGCATGCTCGTAGCATGTTTCGGAGGTGCCTGCGCGTGACAGGTCCTCAGGATAAACGTATCGAAAAAAAATTTGTTGGGGCATTCCCAACGGTTACTTCATATAAGTTTTCTTATGATCTAGAACAAGTATAGGCTAGCAGGCCTTGATGAATGAACTGACTAAAATGTGTGGGGCATGCAAGCCTTATGAGAAATTAAACCAACTATAAACAAGAAAAAATGCATAGGGCATGCAAGCCCATGAAGTGAAAGTAAACTAAATTAAAGAGACAAGGTGATGATCACTACTTGTAATAAATCTTAAGGTTGCCAGCATTCTAGGGCCTTGGCAATGGTCTTCCCGACATGTCTCTCAAGATGTATGCTCCATCTCGAACTTGTTGAATGACTTTATAGGGTCCTTTCCAAGCTGGTTCGAGTTTACCTGGGGCATGACCGACAGCCTCGTCCTTTCTGAGTACCAGGCCCACATCCTCAATCTTCGGGGTCGGACTTTGCTATTGAAGTATTGGCCATTCTGTTTTGATAGGAGGTTACTCGTAGTGTTGCATGTTCTCGTGTTTCCTCCAACAAGTTGAGATGTTCAGTAGTACGCTCCCCGACATCATGCTCCAAAATCCTCAGTGATGGAAGGTTAACTTCAATGGGGATAGTAGCCTCCAACCCAAAAGCTAGCATGAAAGGGGTCTCCCCCATTGTCGTTTTGTGCGAAGTCCTATAAGTCCATAATATGTAGGGTAACTCATCGGGCCAATTACCATGAGCAACTTCAATCCTTGTGCGGAGGTCTTGAAGTATAATCCGGTTAGTAACCTCGACGAAGCCATTTCTCTAAGGGTGCGCTACGGAGGTGACACGATAATCTATCCTAAGGTTTATGCAAAAATTCTTGAACTGTGCATTATCAAACTGTCTTCCATTATCGGTTATGAGCACCTTAGTTATCCTGAACCTACATATGATAGACTTTCAAACAAATAATCTAAGCTTGGGTTCCGAGATTGTTGTCAGGGACTCTGCTTCTGTCCACTTTGTAAAGTACTCAATAGCCACAGCCACAACTATAAACTTCAAATGTCCTCTTGCTATTGGAAAGGGCCCGAGGATGTCAACTCCCCATTGCTCGAAGAGAGCCGAACAATGTATGGGTGTGAGCTCTTCAGTGGGGACATGGATGATGTTACCAAACCTTTGACACTTATCACATTTTTTCACATAGTTCGTGGCTTCTTTCTTCATGGTTGGCTAATAGTACCCGTACCTTATAAGTTTGAAGGCAAGTGCCTGTGCTCCTTGATGATTTCCACAGATGCCCTCGTGAACTTCCGCCATAGCCCGTGTTGATTCCGAGGGTTTGAGGCATCTAAGGTATGGAAGTGTAAAGCTCCTGTGAAAGAAGACTCCTTGGATCATGCAGTACCTTGGTACCCTAGATCGAATGCTCATGGCTTACTTTGGATCCTCGAGGAGATTTCCATTTGTTATAAATTCAAATATGGGATCCATCCAAGATGGCTCACTATCGATGTCTATGATTGCTAGTTCTTGATCAATGCTTGGCTTTGTCACGATTTTGATGTGGACTGTCTTGTCAAGACCACCTACTCCCATGAACACAAGTCTCAACAACGCATCTGCCTTTCCATTATCAGCCTAGTCAATTTTCAAAATTTGACAATCCTTGAACCTTCTTCGTAGATCATGTACTTTCAAACAGTACATGCTCATCTTTTCGTCCTTTCTTTCGAATGCTCCTTCAATCTGCCCTACCATAAGTTGTGAATTGCTAAAGAGCTTGACGTGTTCAATCCCTAAGCTATTTGCAAGGTCAAAAGCAATGACCACAACCTCATATTCCGCCTTATTGTTGGTAGTTTCAAATTCGAATATGAGCGCACATTGAATTTCGATTTGTTTGTCTGGACTGCTGATGATGACCCCTGCACCACAGCCCGAGGAGTTGGATGTTCCATCAACAAATATTTTCCTTACATCCGCTATGGTGGTCAGGCTGTCCCCTCACCCCGAGGCCTCGGGGTGAACTCTGCGATGAAGTCTACTAAGACTTGTCCTTTGATAGAAGGTCGGGGTTTGAACTCTATATCAAATTCACCAAGTTCAATCGCCCACTTCAACAATCTTCCTGAATTATCAGGATTTTGAAGTATCTGTCTAAGTGGCTGGTCCGTAAGCACTACAATAGGGTGTGACTAGAAATATTGACGTAGCTTTCGAGCTGCCACAACCAGTGACAGGGCAAGTTAATCTTCTAGCGTATACCTTGTCTCTGCGTCCAACAATACCTTGCTCATATAGTAGATGGGTTGTTGAGCCCTTTTCACCTCTTTCACCAGTACTCCGCTCACTGCATTCTGAGATACGGCCATGTACAAGTACAATGTGTCCTCAGACTCGAGTTTTGTGAGTACTTGAGGAGTAGCCAACATATGTTTGAGTTCCTGGAGAGCTCTTTCACAATCCTCATTCCAATTGAAGTTCTAATTGCCTCTTAGGACTTTGAAGAAGGGAAAACACTTGTCAGCTGCCTTAGACATGAACATATTCAAAGCAACAACCCGATCTGTCAACTTCTGGACCTCCTTCTTGCTCCTTGGATATTCAAGCCTGTATCTTGTCTAGATTGGCCTCAATTCCCCTGTGAGTGATCATGAAACCCAAGAACTTCTTTTATGCCACCCCAAAAGCACACTTGGCTGGGTTTAACTTCACCTTATATCTTCGGAGAATAGAAAACACTTCCTCTAGGTCGGTGATATGATCATTCTCTTGCTTACTTTTGACCACCATGTCATCGACATAGGCCTTAATATTCTTCCTAATTAGGTTAGCAAAGACTTTGTTGATGAGCTTCTGATATGTTGCCCTTGCATTCTTCAAGCCAAAAGGCATGACCTTGTAACAGTAGATGTCAGAGTCAGCTATGAATGACGTCTTCTCTTGATCTTCTTCGGCCATAAGAATCTGGTGATAGCCCGAGAAAGCATCAACAAATCTATACTATTACCCGAGGTGCTGTCCACCAAATTGTTGATCCAAGGTAGATGATAACTGTCTTTTGGGCACGCCTTATTGAGGTCTGTGAAATCAATACATACCCACCACTTGCCATTAGCCTTCTTGACAAGAACGACGTTGGCAAGCCAATCTAGATATTGGACTTCCTTGATGAACTGAACATTGATGAGTTTGTTGATCTCCTCACGTATTACCTCCCGTCTCTCCGGCGCAAATTGTCTCTTCCTTTGTTTTACTAATCTAGCATCAGGCTTTATGTTCAGTTTATGGACCACGACATTGGGGTCTATCCCTGACATGTCCTCCACCTTCCAGGTGAATATATCAATATTGCGGGACAATCACTTAATGAGTTCATCCCTAAGGGCGATGTCAAGATCCCGACCAATGGTTACTTTTTTATCATGCTCGAGCTTGACCTCTACCAAATCTTCCACGGAAGCAAGTCTCTCTTGGTGCCCAAGCTCGAGCTCAGGGGTGGATAGTTGCATGACGTCAGTGTTCAAGCCCTGAATACTCGAGATATAACACTTCATCGTTGCTTTTTGATCCCCACGCACAATCCCTATGCCATGAATTGTTGGGAACTTCATAGCAAGATGGAAAGTGGATACAATGGCCCTGATCTTGTTGAGTAGTGGTCTTCCCAAAATGGCGTTGTATGCTACATAGGCCTGTACCACATGGAAAAGGGTAATCTATGTCACCTGCTTCTGCTCTGAGCCCAAAGTTAATGGAAGGTCAACAATTCCTTTTGGAATGATTGTTCCACCCTCGAATCCTTGGAGCGAGGTCTTGGCCATCTTGAGTTGGTTAGTAGAAATCCCTATCTTCATATAGGCGTCATGGGACAATACATTGGCTGCTCTCCCATTGTTCACAAGTATCCTCATCACTTCAAAGTTGGCTATTAATGCGAATATGATCAAGGCATCGTCATGAGGAAAAGTTATACCTTCTAAATCATTTGCCCCGAAGGTAATGTCTTCTGTGCTGTAAAGAGCGATCTCCTGGGCCGATCCAACTATAATATTGATCATACCAGCGATGGGCTTGTTACCTTTTCATGTGCCCAATGTCCTACCCTTGTTGTGATCATTCTTTGGACGCTTATCAGTCCCGACGTACGTCTTCAAAAATTTCCTTTTGATTAATACCTCGATCTCTCGTTGTAAGATTATACATTCTTCCGTTATGTGCTCGTGGTCCTTGTGGAAGTCACAGTATTTGCTCTTGTCTCTAGTCTCCGGGGAGACCGCAACCTAGGAGGCCATTTGAGTTCCTTCATGTCCCTGATCTCCATCAGTATGTTGGACTTAGGAGTGTTCAAACGAGTAAATGGCCTAGGTGGCCCTTCCTGTCTCTGTTTGCCCCGAGCATGATCCTGTTATAAGCTGGGCTCGTGTGACCTCCTAGGCTGGGATTTATCAGAGCTCAGGGTAACCTTTTTTGCCTCTTCTATGTTGATGTATTTTTCACCTCGGGTTAAGAGCTCCGTCACTGACTTCAGGGGCATCTTAGATAAAGACATTCTAAAGGCCTCACATCTTACTACATATGTTAGAGCTGAAAGTACAGCGGTGATATGAAGGTCGGGTATCTGTAACCTCTCTTTGTTGAATCCCGTTATGAAGTTACGTAAGGTCTCATTAGGCCCCTGGCGAAGCTGCATGAGGGTGGCCGCAGTCTTCTTAATGCGCTTACTGCTAGTGAAGAAGGCGGAGAACTTTTCAGCAAGGTCAGAGAATGATGATATAGAGTTAGACTCTAATGTGGCGAACCAATCCCTAGCGGCATTGGTTAATGTTTGAGGAAAGGCCTTACACATCACTTGATTCGGTGAAACCTGTAGGTTCATTACGTCTGTGTAAACATTAAGATGGTTGATGGGGTTGGTGGTCCCATCATACTCCTTCATCCAGCGGAACTTGGACCTGTTCGGGAGGGAAATTGAAAGAACCTCTGGTGTGAACGGAGTGTTAAGGGTGAACCCCGTCACTCCCTTGGTATTCTGTTGTAGTCCTGCTGTAATTTCATCTTGTATGATCTGTGCGAGCTCACCTAAGTCCATGGTCACCAATCTCGAGGCTAAGGCTACTGGTGGTATGCCCGAGGCCAGATCCACCATTGTCATGGGCGCATCATTCATGAAGCCTTCTAGTTGGGTTGGCGTTGTCTCTGGTGCCGGAGCCCGGGGAATGTTTCTTTAGTTGAGCAGTTGATTCAGCGTTGTAAGCTACTGGCGGAGTTCTTTGAATGCTCCAGCAGTAACCATTGCTGGTAAGGGATCTGACATTCCTGGTGATTCTTCTTGATGAATTGGAGGATCCGTAGTGGGTGGTTGGTTCGGAGTGGATAAGCTTGCAAGAGGAAGACCTAAACACGTATTCACCATGACTTTTGGTAGCATTTCCCACAGACGGCGCCAATGATGCTACCAAAAATCGCACCTGGTGATTTTCCGAGCTTGATGTCTGAGAACGAACACGAGCGAGATCTTTCGGTACCTGAAATAAAGGCGACGAGGCCACGACTCGTCGCCCCTCCGATGTTTAAGTCAGAAAGAATATTTGAGAGAAAATATATGCTAAGAATATATGTAAAAACGTACTTGAATGGTAAATAAGAATGATGTATTTATAGAGGTAGGTAGAGTAGTTCTAGTAGGAGTCATACCCTTACTTTCTGGATTGGCTATAGGGATGTGATTAGAGGTGTTGCCTATGATAGGACTCATTTACGACTTAGAATCCTTGAGCTTGGGATGATTAAGTAGGGCTAGAGTCATTGGTTGACTTGGTGTCTACGAGTGAAGGATTCTACTCGAGGATGAACAGCGTTACGAGGCAATTAATCCCGAGGACATGTCCCAAGGACCTTCATCACCAAATTACCCAAAATCATTGGTCTGATAGCTTGAGCATTATGGATCTTGTGCTTGAGCACAAGATATATCCCGAGGTCTGCAGGAGATACCTCATAGGTTTGGAAGGGCTCGAGTTAACAAAGATGCTCGATCACGATAATGCCACATCAGTTACTTTACCAAATTGGGTATGTGATTTATATTAACCATGGCAAGAGGATCTCAAGAGTAATGACACAATACATTGAGTATATCTTTGAGTGTATTGAATAAGACCATGGTGTAGAGTTTAAGTCTACAGCATGACCATGTAAAGATTTAAACTCTACATGGCTGCAACTTGATTGTCGAATCTATATTGGAATAGTAGTCGCCATTCATGAACTAAAGAATTTTTTATGTGCCAACGAGTGAATATAAATATATGTTATACATCTCAATACGCGGAATCTTCGTACATGTGGATGGGCTAATGAATCTATTTAAGTATTTTCTTATGAGTAATTTAAATTTGAGCTTAGTATTTGAGGACGTCCAAATGAATTCCTTGATGTGTTCCCTTAGAAGTTGTAGAAGAAAATGAGAGTTTAAGTGGGAATAATAATTTGAAAGGGCAAATGTAGAGATGGCAATGGAGCGGGTTCGGGGCGGGAGTGTCCCACCACGCTACTCCCCCACCCCGTTTATTATTATTATTTTTTTTTTTCAGTTAATTATTTTTTTTTTTTGTAATTTGTATTTAAATTTTTTTTATTCTTCATGGGGCGGGGCACCCCACCTCGCCCCATCCCACCCCCAAGACGGGGCATTGATACCCACCCTACCAACCCGTCAGGACGGATTTTTTGCCATCTCTAGGCAAATGGTCAATTTGGCCTTTCACTACTTATTTTTTTATTTCTACGGTTACAGTGCAAATCGTCCCCCAATTTCGCATTGTTAGATAATTTAGTATGTAACCATTCAAATAAATGAAATTATCCACACCAATAGAAACCATGAAAATTGTAGAAATATGTTCTATTGTTTCGTTACAAAATACATTATACAGGTATATTTCTTGTAATCATCTTCTTGATTATATATAAATTTCCAATGAAGAATCGAATATACTTTGTGCGAGTTAGAATTCGAAATCCAGACATGACAGTAGAGAAATCTATAGTGAAGGGTATTTGCTATGTTTCAGAGTATAATTTGTGTGAAAAAAATTATATTCTATAGCAACATAAATATTCATTTAATGCAGAACGGGAATTTTGTTGAATTCTAATTGCATCACTTACAAAATATGTTGATGGTTGTATTTTTGGAAGGTAGTATATTTAAAGATACTTAACATTTTAATTAGTATTTTTTGAAAACATTACCACCACATAGTAAATCGGAAATTAGTTTTTTTTTTTTTTTTTTGGGCTTATATGAACTTTTCCGTATGGAAAATTGAATTGTTAACCCATTAAATCTATTTATATAGACATAAATAACATTGTTCATTGTTTTTCTAAAACTGAGATTCTATGATATAAAGTGTTACGCCTCATTTTTGAGTCTCTAGAAAGAGACACCACGTAGCAAGCTACGTAAGCAAAAAGTCAACAAGTCAAATAAAGATCTTATGAGATCAAAATATGAAGAAATCAAACAAAACTGAGGCTCCTCAAGTGCCAGCCGAGGTGCCTAACGAGTGCCTAACAAAGGCTCCACAATGGCTAGCTGAAGTGCCTAGCCGAGACTCCTCAAGTGCCAGTTGAAGTGCCTAACAAAGGCTCCACAATGGCTAGCTGAAGTGCCTAGCCAAGGCTCCTCGAGTGCCTAGCCAAGGTGCATAACGAGTGTCTAACAGAGGCTCCATAATGACTAGTTGAGGTACCTAGTCGAGGCTTTTCAAGTGCATTGCCGAGGTGTCTAACGAGTGTCTAACAGAGGCTCCTCAAGTGCTTAGCCGAGGCGTCTAATGAGTGCCTAACAGAGGCTCCTCAAGTGTTTAGCCGAGGCTCCTCAAATAGCTAGTTGAAGTGCTTATTGAGACTCCTCATAAATGAAGTCCTATGGCCTAAGTTTGATCCACTAATCACTTGGCCCATCTACATCAACATTTCTCTATAAATATGTAAGTTTCATTCATAATAAGGTACGTTCTAAAAACCTAACCATATCTCCTCTCTCTCTCTCTCTCTCTCTCGACTCTTGTACTCTTTTTATATCTTTTGTCCGACCGTTAACTTGACCGTCGGAGTGCAAACGGTCGACGGACCTTTCTCTTGATTGGCGGCCTTTGCCTCCTAACGGAGTGCTACGTGTGTAGGTGATGTCCACTTGCAAGGGACGTGATAAGATTCTGTTGAGTTCATTTTTCAGGTCAATAGATTGGCGCCGTCGGTGGGAAACGATACGTTAACCATGTTTTGCCACGTACCAAAAAGTCACCGAAAATTAAGAATTTTTCCGAGCAGTTTGTTCTATCCAAACGGAGAAGATAGCAACCGAAAAATGATTTTTTTGGGCAGATCCTCTACCAAAGATTTGAGGATGTCAGTCATCAAAGAGAAATCGAAATGGCAAACAACAACAAAGGGAACACAGATGATTTATTTGCTCCCGTTATTACTGGTTATACTCATCTATTTTCTTTGAAGAAACCAGCACCAAATTAAATGCAAAACCAGCAACAAGAATGAAAAACGGATTACATGGCTATGAGAAAATTGAAATAAATTTCTCCAGCATAGTCTGGCGTCAAGTTCACCAAGAGGTACGAAGAAGAGCGGGGCAGATTACAAAAAGCTTCATGAATCCAATGGCAAATCAAAATCTAAATCAATTTCGCGAGCATTGTTCATTCTACAAAGAATTCCTTAAGCACTTGGAACTATCGCCTGGGCAAAGATATAGTCTCCAGCTGAAGCCCTTCAACTTTGGGTAAAGTTCTACCTCCGATGACTACCTCTGGTAATCAGCACCTTGCAAATAGTCAGTGCTTGGTCCAATTTTGGCCTCATTAATTTGATAGAGACTGGGCTATGTGATAGCGTGTTCTTATTAACTTTCTTGCAGAGCTGTGACTCCAAATAGAGCAGGCTTCTACAAGTTCAATTTCAACCGCCCTTTTTTGAAGATATTTTGCTGACAAATGAAATAGGAATGTACGGCCTAATTGGTACTTTTGTTGACTTTTTGTGAATAATTTTGAAAGTTGAAAACGGGTACATGTTGTTTGGATAATGTGAATTTGGGCCAAATATTTATGCAAAATGGTTCACAATAGCTAAATTTTGTTGGGCCTCATAACTTATCAAAAGTGAAAATGACCTAATTCCCTACTTTTCAAAATTTAAATTCTAAAATCATATATGATATTTATTTTTTCTAAAATCAAACATCTTAATATATAGATACAGATTTTTTATCTTTAATTAAATATTAATAATAATATTATAAAAATTAATTTATACCCCACCCACCCCCACCCCCACCCCCCATTTTAAATCCCTAAATTCACGTCTGTCACTCCTCTCTCTATTCTCGTCTCTCTATCTCTCTCGTTATTTAAGCTGTCGGAAGAAGTAAATCCGATGAATGGAGGCGAATGTGGAGGCGAAGGCGGTGGATCTCGAGCCAGAGGAGGATGATCTGATGGCCACTCTCCGTCTCCGTCTCTCACTACTCTCCATTTTCGTCATTGTCTCCGTCCCCTTCTACGCCCCCTTCCCCTCCCCCTCCTCCTTCTCCTCCCTCCCGTTTCACCGTCATAACAGCGCCTCGCGACTGCCGGAGTCGCGACGTTGCGGTGACTGTAGAAATAGGTTTTGTGGTTTTTGTGGTGTTGGTGGTGAGGTGGTGGTTTGACTGTGGAGATGGCGACGGCTTCGGAGGTGTTTTATTGGTGGTGGTTTGTGATATTGGTTGTGGCGGCGAGATGTTGGTGTTGTTGGTTCTGGCGCCCGATGATGTTTGGTGGTGCTGTAGGTTTGGTAGTTGTGGGGCGGTGATGTTTGGTGGTGATGGTTTTTGGTGGCGGTGGCGATGGAGGTAGAGGCTATGGTAGCAGCGGCGGAGTAAGGTTAGAGCATGGAAGATGATGGTGGTGGTAAGGTGGTGATGTATAGTCTCTGCAACCAATGTTATGACTTATGTTGTGACCTGAGCCATGTGATGTGACCTATGTTGTGACTTGAGTTATGTGCAAAATATTCTATGACCTGTGCTGTGACTATTAATAAAAGTCTGAGACATTTGCAAATTATTTTGTGACTCGTGCTGTGACCATTTGAAATTAACCTGTGACTATCAACAAGAACCTGAGACATGCGGAAATTGACTTGTGACATGTCTTGTGACTTGTGACCTGTATCGAAGCTATCGTCGGAAAAAACGGCGTCGGATGGGTCATCGAAATAGTCACCGGAATCGGAGGAGTTGTCGAAACGGCCGCGGGAATGATCGTCGGAGCAATCGCCGGAGTGGTCGCCGGAGATATAGAGATGGTGAAGGTGGGGGTGGGTTATATATATATATATATATATATATATATATATATATATATATATATATATATATATATATATATGTCAAAATATCTGATTTTTGAAATGTAAAAATTTATTTTGTTATTTTTGAAATGGTGTAAAGTAAAAGTAGGAGAAATGAATTTTTCCTTATCAAAATCATTTGGGCCCATTGTGTAGGCATATGTTCATTTTAAGTGGGCTGCCTATAATACTAATTATTATTGGGCCACTAAAATTTATTCTCATTTGTTACATTTACAAATTATTATCGGGTCTCATAATTTCCTAACTTGTGTGCTTAAATATATGGACAATTGTTTTCCTTATTCATTTGGGCCACGAACATTGTTTCTGTTTGAGGCTTTGGGCGTATCCCTATTCAAAATCTATTGCTCAGTGGTGGTATTATTTTGAGGCACTCCATTTATTGTTGTTTTACCATAACTAAATAGCATGAAATAGAAATTTGGGATTTTATTAATACAAAAGGCTCATTAGGAAATTATCAATCACATTAATTTGGAATCCATGTATGCTTTCATTTTAAAGCCATCAATTCCATTTATTTATCAACTAGTGACTTGCAAGATTATTTTACCACTAAGTGAATATTTGTTTATTATTGGGACCTTAACATTGAAGATAGGTAATGGTAAAATTTGAGTTAGAGGTGGCAAAATTCTTCTATTTGCATTTTAAATTTACCATATATCATCTAATGTGTGAATGAATTAATACATATCCACGATGATGAATCGTGAAAGTATGTGAAATTTTCCATTGTAATTCTTCATGATTTTGTGGATAGACTACAAAATTCACTTGTACCAAAGAAATTAATTTTACAATGCACGCTAAATATTCAATAAAGTGCTTAGCTCAGATTTCTCTTATTCAAAGCTCATTTTTTTGATGACAACCCCTATTATTTGAGGCAAGCTCTAAGACCTTGCACGTTCAAAGCAGCTTGTAAGACCTCGCACCATTGGAGGTGAACCCAATCTCGTGTATGTCTTATTGTAAGAGGCGGTATATCATGAAGTTCTTGTTCCTTGAAAAAGGAAGAGGCAAATCGCCAAATGTTTATCCCTGGCCTCGCGAAATGGTTATTCCTCACCTCTCACTATCGTTGAGCTTAACTGTAAAACCTCGTCATTCCGAGACTGTTTTATAAGACTTCGATAGCACTATTGTTGAGCTTAGTCATAAGACCTCGTCATTCTGATGCCCACTTGTAAGACTCCAAAGTTTGAGATTTATTCACGGAATGTCTATTTCCGACTTCGCTAGATGTTTATCTATGGCCTAGCGAGATGGTTATTTTTCGCCTTTCACTATCGTTGAGCTTAACTGTAAAACCTCGTCATTCCGAGGTTGGTTTATAAGACTCCGATAGCACCTATTGTTGAGCTTAGTCGTAAGACCTCGTCATTCTGAGGCCCACTTGTAAGAATCCAATAGTTTGAGATTTATTCAAGGGATGTCTATTCCCCGCTTCGCCAGATGTTCATCCCTGGCCTCGCTAGATGGTTATTCCTCACCTTTCACTATTGTTGAGCTTAATCGTAAGACCTCGTAATTTCGAAGCCCACTTATAAGACTCCAATAGTTTGAGATTTATTCGCGAGATGTCTATTCCCCGCTTCGCCAGATGTTTATCTCTGACCTCGCTAGATGGTTATTCCTCACCTCTCACTATCATTGAGTTTAACTGTAAAACCTCATCATTCCTAGGCTGGTTTATAAGACTGCGATAGCACTATTGTTGAGCTTAGTCGTACGACCTCGTCATTCCAAGGCCCACTTGTAAGACTCCAATAGTTTGAGATTTATTCCCGGCATGTCTATTCCCCGCTTCGCCAGATGTTTATCTCTGACCTCGCTAGATGGTTATTCCTTGCCTCTCACTATCGTTGAGCTTAACTGTAAAACTTCGTCATTACTAGGCTGGTTTATAAGATTCCGATAGCACTATTGTTGAGCTTCGTCGTAAGACCTCGTCATTCCAAGGCCCACTTGTAAGACTCCAATAGTTTGAGATTTATTCGCGGGATGTCTATTCCTCACTTCGTCAGATATTTATCCCTGACCTCGTGAAATGATTATTCCTCACCTCTCACTATTGTTGAGCTTAGTCGTAAGACCTTGTCATTCTGAGGCCACTTATAAGACTCCAATAGTTTGAGATTTATTCACAGAATGTCTATTCTCGGCTTCGCCAGATGTTTATCCCTGGCCTCGCGAGATAGTTATTCCTTACCTCTCACTATCGTTGAGCTTAAATGCAAAACCTCGTCATTCTGAGGCTGGTTTATAAAACTCTGATAGCACTATTGTTGAGCTTAGTCGTAAGACATCGTCATTCTGAGGCCCACATATAAGACTCCAATAGTTTGAGATTTATTCGTGGGATATCTATTCCTCGCCACACCAGATGTTTATCCTTAGTTGGAGACCTCGTTCCTGGAAAAAGGATGAGGCGATAATCTAAGACCCCGTTCCTTGAAAAAGGAAGGGGCAATTATCCTAAGACTTCGTTCCTTGAAAATGGAAAAGACAATTATCCAAAGACTTCGTTCTTTGAATAAAGGAAGATGCACGTTCTTTGAAAAAATGAAGAGTTAAATCGTCGGACGTGTTTGTCATTGTAAAAGCTATGTTACATCCATTAATTTTCAGAGAGTTTACATTATCCCCTACAAGGATGAACCATCCACCATGCAGGAAGCCCTTGACATGGATGAACCATCCACCATACAAGGATGTTATTTACCGCTTCGTACGGAGGGGGTAGGCCACCTCAATACCTACGATGACGATGCCTTTCATGTCTGGATTAAACACCATGGAAGAAGCCCTTGACATGGATGAACCATCCACCATGCAATGATGTTATTTACCACTTCGTACGGAGGGGGTAGGCCACCTCACTACCTATGATAACGATGTCTTCCATAGTTGGATCAAACACCATGGATGATGCCCTTGTACAGAAGAGTTAACCCCTTGCAAAGAGATAAAAATTATAAACGATAAATAAAACAAGCTAAAGAGCTTCAAAAGAATTGGGACCCCAGCTCCCTTTATCAAAAGTTCAACAAATATTTGAGGTTCATAGGACAACAGGGACCTCAGCTTCCCTCATAGAACTTCAAATGTTTGAAATAGACATCTTCGGCACATAAGGACTTCAGCTCTGTCAAAAATTTTGTAAATCATAAGGCAAACGACTTACCCAAAGGAAGATGCACTCTCTCAATGACCTTATTCTTAAAGGAAGATGCACTATCTTGAAGGTTACCCTTCCTACGCAAACTACTTATCTCAATTTTACTTTTAAGTCCATGCATTACATAAATAATCATACATAGACTTGTGGGACTATTGTTACGCCTCATTTTTTAGTCTCTAGAAAAAAGCACCATGTAGCAAGTCACGTAGGCAAAAAGTCAACAAGTCAAATAAAGACCTTATGAGGTCAAAATATGAAGAAGTTAAACAAAATTGAGGCTCCTCAAGTGCCTAGTTGAGGTGCCTAACGAGTGCCTAATAGAGGCTCCGCAATAGCTAGCTGGAGTGCCTAGCCGATGTGCCTAACGAGTGTCTAATAGAGGCTCCACAATGGCTAGCTGAAGTGCCTGGCTGAGGCTCCTCAAGTGCCTAGCCTAAGTGCTTAACAGAGGCTCCACAATGACTAGCTGAAGTGCCTAGCTGAGACTCCTCAAGTGCCTAGCCGAGGTACCTAATGAGTGCTTAACAAAGGCTCCACAATGGCTAGCTGAAGTGCATAGCCGAGACTTCTTAAGTGCTCAGCCAATGTGCCTAATGAGTGCCTAACAGAGGCTCCTCGAGTGCTTAGCCGAGGCTTATCAAATAGCTAGTTGAAGTGCCTACTAAGGCTCCTCATAAATGAAGTCCTATGGGCCTAAGCTTGATCCACTAATCACTTGGCCCATCTACATCAATATTTCTCTATAAATATGTAAGTTTCATTCATAGTAAGGTACGTTCTAAAAATCTAACCAAATCCCCTATCTCCCGTCTCTTGTACTCTCTTTATATCTTTTGTCTGGCCGTTGACTTGATCATCGGAGTGCAAACAGTTGCCGGACCTTTCTCTTGATCGGCGGCCTTTGTCTCCTAACGGGGTGTTACTTGTGCAGGTGATGTCCATGTGGAGGGGACGTGGTAGGATTCTGTTGAGTTCATTTTTTGGAGTCAGCATAAAGAAAACTTGATAAATAAGTTACTCGATCAACAAAAATAACTATGATGTTTGAACATGTAAAGTCCCAAATTTTATATTCTTAATTTAGTTGATGTGGTCCACATAAGAAACGAGCCCTGGATGCTCGACTCATTTAAGGTAATGAAAGCTAAGACATAAGTTAAGACATGAGTTATTTAAAACCCCAAAGATTTAAGATATTCATGCTCCTCCATTTTACATGAGGAACAAATTTTTTTTTTTTTTTTGGTTTTATCCCTGAAATCTCTTTTTAATTAAATTAAGCTCAAAGGAATAGAAAGGGTGTGAAGGATGAAGCTTCCTACACCAATTTTCCTTTATATTTCAAAAAAGTCAAGTAAGTGATACTAATTATTTACCTTTTTATGATAAGTATATATGTAAGCTTGTGATGTATATAAGAATTTTTGAAGTTATGAATCTACAGGTTTATCTATGGCCATTTGTTTGACCATAAAATCATCTAATAGGTGAATAACGTGAAATTAAACTTAACAATTAAAAGCAACAAATCACTTTTTAATTATTCTAGATATTTAGTCAATTTCATCCTATGTTGAATTACCATAATATAATTAAAAGCAGTTAAAAAATACAAGATTTGTTAATGGAGATAATCCTTAATTGGGTAAGAACTTTGAGACCAAATCAATAGGTTCCATTATAGACAATAAGAACTTACAGTATGATCCAACTTAGAAAACTTATTAGACTCGTTGATCTAGTTCATGTAATCTCCAAGACATGCTGGAATGTGGTTCACTCACACCTGCTCCTGATCATTTGAAATTGTCTATCTCATGTAGATCAACAAGAATACCTTATTTTTGTACTCTTCCTGTGCTTCTAGTCCAACATCCCTCAAAGTTTAGCAATCTTTGAAAGTTATTGAGAATGTACCTTCAAAATTATATCTAGGAAGTAGGTATTTAAGATTATTTGACTTTGATGTTTTTTTTCCCTTTATATTTCAAGAAAATCAAGATAGATGGTACTAATTATTTATGCTTTTTGTTCATGATACATATGGTTGTGGTATTAGAATTCTTAAAGATATGAACCGAGAGGTTTATGTATGGTCATAATCAATTTCTATGATCTTAAGAGATTATTCAGAACCATGACTTTGTCGGTATTCATCTATGTGGGATGTTAAATCCTTTTTGTTACTTTGTATATACAAGTCATAGTTGAACGTGTGTTGCACATTATTCTAAAATGTTTTACATGTGCTATAAAAATAATATTGTAAGATTTGAGAATATATAAAATAATTAATACAAATTCTCTATATGGAATGAACTTTTGATTCAAATGAAATAAAAATTAATTTGTAAAAATAATTTAAAAATTGAAGAAGTCAATTAGAATAGTTCCTCTATTTACTTTTTTGATCTGAACTGAATATCCAACGAATATTATCATTTCTTCATATTCGCTTAATATGCACTGAATACATCAATTAAAATTATTTATTATCCCCCCATTTACCTTCTTTGCATCTTAACATTTATTGAATAAATTAATTAAAAGAAAATTCTAAAAATATTCATCTTTTGTTCCAATTTTTTTTAATAAATTTAATTTATTATCCAATCAAGTGTATCGAATCTATTAAATGTACACTAATCATAACTAAATAATTGACAAAATAATTCATGATAATATTGTTTAAATGATTAAATAAATCAAATACATATTGAAAAACGAAAAGGTAATGAATCTATCAAATATGGTTAAATAAGTTAAAGGCATATTAAAAAACGAAAAGCAAGATAATAAATGTGTCAAACCTACATTCATCATAACTAAATAGTTAACAAAATAATTAATGATAATGTTATTCAAATGGTTTAAATGATAAATAAATTAAATACATGTTTTAAAAACAAATAGTAGGATATTAATCAATTACATATTGAAAAACAAAAAGTTCATGAATCTGTCAAATATGGTAAATAAATTAAATATATGTTGAAAAATAAGAAGGTAATGGATGTGTCAAATGTACATTCATCATAACTAAGTAATTGACAAAATAATTAATGATAATATTGTTCAAATTGTTTACATGATTAATAAATTAAATATATATTGAAAAACGAAAAGTAATATATGATTGAAATAATTGAATTATAGTAAGGATAAAATCGTTCAAAAACAATTCTCACTTAATGTGATATTTAATATATTATAGATGTGTATCTGTTTCTGATCAATAAAAACGTTTTTGGATTTAAAGCTCCTCATTTACCAAGGTGCAGCACAATTATGTCAAGTTAATTGGAGAGAATAAGTTTCTTATTAATGGGCATTCATGGCGATCGGTTACATATCTATGTTGTGATATATATTAGAATTTTTGAAGTTATGAAGTGAGAGCTTTATGGATGACCATAACCGATTTTCATGTTCCCAAGGGATTCTTTGGAATCATGAATTTATCGGTATTCATCTACATGAAATGTTTAATATTTTTTACCTTGTATATATGTGTGTATTTTTATGATCAACAAAAACGTTTTTAAAGATCTTCATTTTCCATGTTAAAACACAATTATGTCCAAGTTAATTAGAGGAAATAAGTTTCTTGTTAATGGGTATTCATGGAGATAGGTTAAAATTCACATAAACTATTTATTTTTCTCCATTTTATATTAAAAACGAATTTGCCTTAGTTCTATCTCAAAAATCTTTTTCTAGTTAAATTAAGTTCAAAGGAAAAGTAAGGGTGTGAAGGAGAAAGATTTCTACACCATTTTTTCATTTATATTTCAAGAAAATCAATATAGGTGGTACAAATTATTTATCATTTTTGTTCATGATATGTATATATGTATACTTTGTAATGTATGTTAGAATTCTTAAAGTTATGAACCGAGAAGTTTATGTTGACCATAACTGATTTTTACGTTTTCAAGGGATTCTTCGGAATCATGAATTTGTTAGTATTCATCCACGTTAAATGTTAAATCTTTTTTGTTAGTTTGTATACATGTGTATATGTTTCTCATCAACAAAAAACATTTTTGGAGTTAAAGATCTTCATTTTCCATGTTAAAGCGCAATTATGTCAAGTTAATTGGAGGGAATAATTTTCTCTTTAATGGTCATTCATGAAGATATTTTAAAATTCACATAAACCATTCATTTTTATCTATTTTATATTAAAAATGAATTTGCCTTTGGTTTTCTCTCGAAAGTCTTATCAAGTTAAATTAAGAAGGAAAAGCAAGGGTGTGAAGAATAAAGATTTTTACACCATTTTTTTATTTATATGTTGTGAAAATCGAGGTAGGTAGCTCTCATGGCATATCTCCAAGTGATAAAATGGGATGATGGAAAAACTCTAACTTTGCTTGAGGCTGTCGTGTCAAGGGTTCGAATACTGAAATATGGATTTGTCCCTTGGGTAAATGCAAGTGTACAAACAGTCTTCCACCATGTACCCTTGGAGGAATAACCTGCAATTTACCTCCTACACCAAGGCTGAGGCAGGGCAGGTGGGGGCCGTCAAAAATGTGATTCACCTTCATGATATGTTTATATCTATGCTTGTGAAATGTATTTGAATTCCGAAACTGTAAACTGGGATGTTTATGGATAGGACTAACCGGTTTCTACGAATCTAAGGAATTCTTGGAAATCATGAATTTGCTAGTATTCATCTATATAAAATGTTAAATTCTTTTCTATTATTTGTATATATGTGTATATGTTTCCGATCAAAGGGTGCACCAAATGATATAAGTTCTACTAGGTTTAAAGCTCACACTTTCTATGTTGACAAATTTTCAAATTAAAGGATGGTCGAGGAAGTGAGATTCACATGGATTGCAGAGGATACGAAGGAAGAAAGGTACTTTATTTTTGTAGTTAAAGAATTCTAGTTTTTAATAGTTATTTTTAATTTTTGAAAGATGTTAGTTTATCTTTACTATTTAAAAGACTTTCTAATTATTTCTCTTAATGTGAACATTATAATTTTAATTGGTTTAAGTATGTCGTTAATTTAAGTTGCAAAAAAAGTTAAGACTAATCTAAGATTTGTAAAGAATAAAATTTAAGGTTTCTGTCCGAACTTTATCTTGACACCTCGAACAGAATTCCTTGAGTTTTTGGACAAGGGATGGCAAAAAAAACTTGACAAACCCGATACATGCGAGGCCCCGCCCTGAATGAGGTGGGGATTACTGGCTTAATTGAATATTCGAGGTAGGGAACTTTGCCCCGGGTGGGGGTGGGGATAGGTAACAGGTGTCCCACCCCTTTTAATTTTTCTTTTTAGAATTCAATACTTTAAATGAAAATTTTTAAGAAATTTCATTAGTTTTAGTAGAAAATGGCAACTAAAATTATCTAAAAAATATGACAAACAATAAAAGCAAGGTTTATCAAATATATTTGAATAATTTAACTTTAAAAATAAGTAAAGATTACAAAATATATTATTATCTTAGTCTAATGAATGTGGACAATAAAATGAATTATCAAAAACTTTAAAAAATAATAATAATAATTAAACGAGGCAGTAAACGGCCCCGCCCCGCCCCGCCCCGCCCCGCCCCACCTTAAACGAGTAACGAGAAAGGGAAGGGGCTGGGAATTGTTGAGCTGGACTGGACTGGGCTGGGCGGATTGCCCCGATCCCGTCCCGCCTCGCCTCGCCTCGCCTCGCCTCGTTGCCATCCTTAATATCCCTGTCCATATGCGTTGGAATCAAGTCATTTGGAGGTTGGTAGGAAAAGTTATGGCATTTCTCGTGCATCGCGACAAGTGTACCAGAGAGCAATTGGTAGCGAAATGAACTCAAGATTTGGGCCATTACAGAATATGTACGACTAATATTTACAAGGAAATTTATCACCAATTGAAAAGTAATTCAGTTCAACATAGAATTCGTGAAGATACGAGTTTATTGGATCTATTAGGTTTAAACAACGTGTAATGCACGTTTGCTTAGTTTATATTTAATAGTTTTGTTTAAGAATTAATTTGTTATTAATAAAGATGTAATTTTTTTGGTTAATTAAATAATTAATGATGTAATGTTTATGTAATTGATAAATAATTAAATAAAGTGCTTCTCTATGTCATTTCCAACTCAAAATCACAAATAGAAAACTCAAGGTATGTTAAGGGGTAAGAAGATGAGTTTACTTAGACTCCTTTTGATTCTCATTAATGTAGAATGAGAATGAAAAATATAACCGTTATTGGACTCTACATAAGAGATAAAAATTCAAAATTAATAGATTGATGTGATGGATAACGGTCATATTTTTCATTTTTATAGGTTTTTAATGAGAAACAAACGGAGGCTTAAACTTTTTGCATGACTTAAGTCTTTATTCTTTTTTAAGTAATAATACAATTCATTTTATCGCTAAAGTATGATATGTATTACGATAATATATGTATATCATGTGTTAGACTTAGTATTGGTAAGTGGCGGGTAAATTTTCGAGGACGAAAATATTTTAAGGGGGTGAGAATGCAATACCCCGAAAATTTTCATAAAATATAATTCAATTTTTATATACTATATTTTAATATTTTGAAAGTTAGGGACTAAATGATATATTTATCAAATTATATTTTATTTGTGTCAAATATTTAGATATTGATGAAGTTATCGTAAATATATGAATATTGGTCTCGTTGAATAACTCGTAATTAGATACATAAATCAGATTCGAGAAAAAGTCGATTCGGATAAGTTAGCTCCAAGATATTTTAGTTTGAAGGAATTATCAAAAGCTAATTTATTTTTATTATTATTTAATTATAATTTTGAAAGTAGGGAGGTGAAAAATGATTTTCCGTTAAAACAAGAAATTTCGTTAGTTTTTCCGTTAAACCAACATATTCCGTTTAATAGCCACTTTTTATATATAGAAGATAAGAGATGAGTTATAGACAAACACTAACGAATTTAATTAGAGAGGTGATTATGAAAATGAACAAGAGCTTACAAAATATTATACATGATAAAAAGGAGTTTGACGAGATTACGTGACAAATAGATCTATTATGCTCTTCCTTCTTAAGCTATGTACTTGTGTTATTTTATTTTTTTATTATTTTTTAATTTTTAATTTTTTTATTTTAGTTAGAATAAATACTCCATCCTTGTAACGTGCCAAATGAAAAAAAATAACTCATTTTTCACTGACTAACAAAATAAAATTATATTTGTTTGGGCGGCATTTTCATCCCAAAATGCATTTTGGTATTGCATCAAGTGGGCCACCAATTCTGACAAGTGTCATATTTGTGTGTAATATTAGTGCCAATTTTTCGATTTTACCCTCTTCTTGTTCATATTGCTTTTGTCGAAAGAGAAATCGGTTGGACACAAAGGTAATTGTGGAAGTTTATTTTCAAATGCCTGAAATTTGTACTCTTGGTAAAAAATAAATAGAGAAAACGCTTTCGAAAGATCATTTTTCTTCTAAAAATGAGGTGAAAATTTGGCCCAAGCAGGTGACTCTTAAAGACTTATTATTTGCTTCCAAGTAAATCTAGAAGTAAACCTTTTTTTATTCTTAAACAAACATGCACTTAATTCATTCCCAGCCTTCGCACATTTCTTTCAACTATTTATGGAACGTCCATTAGAGCCGGAACTAAAGGAACAAATTTTTTTTTTAATTTTTTTTTTTACCTTAATAAATTAATTACCCAGTTCCTAACAATGTCATCAATTGAAAGAGGATCAAGATGCATTTTTCATACTACAAATCACACTGTAAAAGCTGTTTTTCAGATCTACCATAGAGAATCAAGAACCAGAAAGAAAAGCTAAACACCAAGTCTTTAGTCAGTCAAGTAACTGGTTGAATTCGATCGAATTGCCAACAGTAAAGATTCACACAGTCATTATCCTCACAAAAGAAAGTAAAGCAACAGATTACTCAAATTCAGCTTTCAATCCAATCAGCGTAGATACGACCAATCTTCTCAACATTCCACTTCATAAAGCACCTTTTACCTCGTAGCCTCAGCTCACGAGCAGTCTTTTGTTCTGAATCACAGGATTGCATGGCAACAGCTTTTGCATTGGAAGCATTTGCACATTCCAGCTCAGCAATGCAACCAAACCTTTGCAGTTCTGTCCATCCAATTAACAAGAATTAGTTGAGTAATTATTTTTCATCTCCCCTGAAAGAGGGAAAAACCAAGAAAGGGGTAGAAGCAGATGAATTAAAATAAAAATGGCTATCCAGTGAGTGCCTCTTGCATTTCAACGGCGATATTCTGGCTTAAATGAATTGAAGATGAAAGGATTTGCTATAGGTTAAAACATATAATGCTCAACCAAAGGGAAGGTCGGACCATAGAATGAACCACTTTTTAATCCTTATAATGACATGCTGAGCAACAACTTCCAGCATTTGTCCCTTACTATACATGCCTTCTGTAGAATGCTAACGTTACCCCCTTAGTGCAAGTATTTTTCAACTCCATATCCATTGATCTAATCTGCAAACAGTTGCACTTTCATTTCTTAACCATAAAACCCCAGGGGAAATATGCACATAAAAAAGGCGGGGCAATACGCACATAAAACAGCCACAATTGAAAAACAATGTACCCTGTAAATGCAATGTAATCACCAAAAGAAGCTGCAAAATAACAAAGATACAGATGCTTGGGAAAATTAAGGCCATATAAGATATGACATTACATAAATGTAACCATAAAATCTCCAGCGCTGTGTACTACCAGATAACTGGTATTAGGCATTCTCAATTTTATCAACACTCTAACGACCATCAATTTCCGTAAGTGTTGGTTCTGCTGTGATCTTCTTTTAGACACCTCGTCCTAGTGACTTCAAACAAATGAACTCAAATATGTACTTAAGATAAATATCTAATTAATTGTCTTGCAGGGCTGGAAGATGATGTTTATTCAAAGGTGGTGTTGTGATTTACAAACCTGTTAATGCAACTGAAAATAAAGCACACACAGTCAAATGTGCTTATCCCCTGTGCGATTGGACTCATAAAACTTGAGAAGATAGAAGTATCACCACTCAAAAGTTAGATAACCAGAGTCATTTTCTTACACATGAAAAACTTGGGCAGATAAAAGTATCATTAATCAACATTGACATCATTTTCTGACACAAGAAAACTCAGAACTGTGAAGAAACTTCCCCTTCAAAAAATTATTCAAGCAGGCCCATAAACAAAGTGTGGTTAAACAAGATTTGTATAAGAGCAGCAAAATAAATTACCAAACAGAAAACTTCTTGTGAGTGTTCGGTGAAGAACACTCTTAAGGATTCCGACTAGAAGAACAAACTACTTATAATGGATTATCTAGCCTACATAATAAAAATGGTTTGATATTTTCAAGCATTCAAATAAAGATTATTCCGAATCAGGAGCTCAAAATTTTTGTGACACAACTCAGCAATTCCAGGGCAGATAAGAACTAAGAAGTAACTCCACTCAACAGCACAGTTTCAGTTGTGCCCTTATCTCACACAAGAAACTTGCTTTTCTCTAAAAAACCAAAAAGACTGTCCTCCTATAGGAATATTTAGAACAAATATTTACTACATAAGATGTCATATTTGTAGCAGAACATGTCAATAAATGGAAACAATGAATTAGAAATCGCCAAAGAATCGAAATGCAGTAAATTAAGTGAAGCACTGATGGACCTGCTTGTCTATGAGCGTAGACACAATTCACCCCATGAGGACAGTGTCCAAATTTCTCCCACTTGTTGCAGAGCTTCATCTTGCGAAAATTCTGCCTCTGATACTCTTGACCTGCATTCAAACTCTTGCATTCAATCTGATCAGCTCCATTCACAATGCTTATAGCAGAACTCTCCCTGTACAAGTATTCACCTACACGTTCATGAAGAAATTGGCATTTATCGCCGTAAGGACAACCTTTCCCACTTGAAAACTTAAAACACTTTTTCCATTTATTCATTGTATTTCTTTGATGCCCATTTGCAAGCCCTCTCAAACTTGAATCCCTAATGTCACTCATGCCATGGGCATAATGACAATTGTCACCATAATAGCATTTGCCCCTTTGGAATAGCATGCACAACTCTGATTTGAAGAGAATGTCCAGTTTCGACCTGTTGATTGTTAGCGAAACCCTTGGATTCCTCATTGCTTCAGAAAATCTCGGCGTTTTGAAATGCCCAAACTCAGCATTATATTGATTAAAAAATTGCTGGTTAGATGCATCGTTGACACCATGAACCCTTCGAGTATCATTCTCATGAACACCGTCCATTTTCAAAAGATTTCAGGGTTTCGTAAACGGTAAATTTTGAGAAATTGCTGAAGCTTTTTTTCCTAGTAGTTCAAATATAAAGTGACCTAGATGACACTTTAGCAGTAACTTCGAATTGAACTGAAATCTGGAGAATGCGCAGTTGGGATTTCAGCCTGAAATCCGCAAAAAAATCAATAAAAAATCACAAATGTGAAATTTGGGCATGGCTCTCCAATAATAGAAATATATAGTTTGATAATCAGATAAAATCATACTTAACCATAACCAGAGTGCAGATTTGCATGCTTCATTGTGAAATTGATTAAGATGAAAAGGAAGTAAAGATATTATGAACCCTGTAAATTCCAAATTCCAAAACCCTCCCTTGGTACGATCATGCAAAGAGTAATGAATAAATGGTACTATGACTGTGAAACTGAAAATGGAAATGGAAAAGCACGTTTGGCTAATTTTGAAAACCTTCTTATAAGTAACTACATTTTACTTATAAGTAAAGGGGCATTGATCAAATGTTAACAGCTACGAATTGGATTAGTTTTTCATCAATAAATAAGTGATTGGTTCACTAAAATTCTGTGCGAATGAGAGATCCAACGTGGATATATATGATATTTCACAATAAAGTGAATTTCATGGACCAATCACTTGGCAAGTAGGAAAATTTCTTGTAATGCGTCATGGGGCAACAAAGCCTTAGGCTAATTGTCCTCGACCATATAATAAAATTAGGTTCTTGATATGATCGAGTAATTTATTTTGTAATTGAATGCTGACCACACAATCGGAAGTTTTTAATAAGTACAAATTACACATTATAACTAAATCTACGCAACATGCCCCATATTTCATGCAATTCAAAATTAGTAAAAAATGATATTCCCTTTTGGACACTAAAGATTACTCAATATTGCAATCAACATCAAAACTCAATTTGAAAAAGAAACTCCTAACCTTTTCCTAAGAACTCTCACATAAACAGCAAATTTATACACCCATTTCTCCAAAAAAAAAAAAAAAAATCACTATAGAATGTTTATGCCCAAAAATTGCATCTTCGTGCAATGATTATCAAGAATACATCCGTCAAACCCTTCCTTAGAGTCACATGATCATGACGAAGATTGACTCACCATTAACGAAAATAGTGGTTGAAGATTCTACTGAAATGCATTGCCAACTGGATACAAAATCGGCCAAATATCCACACAACATTGCAACAATGGAAGGAAGGTGAGGGAAGTTGTTGATCTCACGTCCAACATGAGGAAGAAGGAGAAGAAAAAAAAAATATGTTCAGTTTTGGTGGTTTAGTTTTGGCACAGCAAAAATTTACAGTCAGGGGCGGAGCCATGTTCAGTCCAGTGTGGGCACAAGCCCACACTGAACTTTGGGCCAAATTTTTTTTTTAAAAAAAAAAAGAAGTTAAAGAAAGGTCTGTGTACCAGAAGAAAGGCTTTCCATTTCTAAAAGTGGAAATTACATAAAACCAGACCTTTAATTTAACGTTTTTAAAAATCAGGTTTGGACTTTATTTTTTCATTTATCAGATTTTTATCATTTTAATTAAACAATTAATCTTTTAATTTATTGATGTGTATATCCCGTTAATTGAGGTTTTCAAATTTGTTAATATTCCAACTTTCATTTTTATTCAAGCCTTATTTTCTCTCAAGCACTAACCCTTTTCAATCTCCACCACTTTTCTAAAAACAACTGTGACAAATCTCCAATGGCAAAAACAAAGGATAAATCTTCATTTGGCGGTGATTACCAATGGTGAAAACAAATGATGAAAAGAAGGGGAAGAAGACGGTGCAAACTCTGGTTCGAACAAACAAAAGGAAGAGATTCTCATTAAGTGATGGCTGTGATTTTATTTTTAGTTTAAAATGATGAACATTTTCTGTAAAGTTTCTGATTGTCCACCTTTCTATATTTCTTTTGGAGTAGTTGTGGATTGAACATTGGATAATTGTTGGTGTCATTGTCAGTTTAGATTTGCTGTAATTTTTGTGAATGGAATAAAATGTACATTGAATTTTGGATAATTATTGGTGTCATTTTCATTTTGAGCAGAATTGTGTTTGATGATATGGCATTGGTCACACAATAATCGTTCAGAGGTCACAGCACCCTCTATATATCACACATTGCAATCTGATGGTCACAGTGACATGTGTATATGTATATACACAGGTCACAGTTTGTAATACAGGATTTCCACCAGGTCACATTTCATAATTTTTATGGAGTATGTAGGTCACAGGGATACTACTAGTGACATAATGTTACACCAGGTCACATATAACACAATATGTAATTGTTTGTGTTCATATGGAAATAGATAGCAACACAGGTTTATGAAACATTTGTAGGCAATCTGCAAAGGTCACAGAATATGAATGCAATTCATTTAGGTCATTGGGTCACATTTTTCACAAATATTAACCCATTTTTTTCCTACAAATAGTGCAATGGTTACACAATAAGTGCTCACAAGTCACGGGTCTTAGTATATGTCGCACATTGCTATCCGATGGTCATAGAGAGTAATGCATTGGTCACACAATGTAATACATGATTTCCACCATGTCACATTTCATAATATTTATGGAGTATGTAGGTCACATGGATACTACTAGTTACATAATGTTAAATCGGGTCACATATAACACAATAGGTAATTGTTTGTGCTCATATGGACACAGATAGCAACACAAGTTTCTGAAACATTTGCAGGCAATCTGCAAAGGTCACAGAATATGAATGCAATTCATTTAGGTCATTGGGTCACATTTTCCACAAATATTAAATCATTTTTTTTCCTATAGTGAATAGTGCAATGGTCACACAATAAGTGTTCATGAGTCACATGTCTTAGTATATGTCACACATTGTTATCTGATGGTCACAAAGAGTAGTGCATTGGTTACACATGTTTCTAGAACATTTGCTATCAATCTGCAAAAGTCACAGGATATAAATACAAGTTATTTAGTTCATTGGTATTGAATCACATTTTTCAAGAATATGAACATATTCTTTTTTTTTTACCTATAGTGAATAGTGCATTGGTCACACAAACAGTGTTCACATGTCACATGTCTGAGTATATGTCACACATTGCAATCTGATGGTCACAGTTTGACATTATGTATAATTAACTCTCCAACTCCAAATAATCATTTTTATGATCCAAATTGAACTCTGTCATTACTGTATCCACAAGTTTCGTATAAGTGCAATTACGATCAAACAAAATCATTGATAACTGGGATCCATTGCAATTCTGCCGTCAACTCTCAACAATATGGAACCATGTGACCGGAGATGACGACCTTTGATTTGTGACCGGAAATCTCGTTCGTACTACTGTCAATTTTGTCCACATGATCGAAATCCATCTGGGCTGAAGCTGAGTCTGTATTTTAAGGATGTGATTTGGTACATTATGGAGTCTTAATTGTACGCTTAATTTAAGGAACATAATTTAACAGAATAATTGTGAAATATAATTAATTAACAAGAAACCTGATTTCTGCAATTTTTAAACTTGAGGCCTGAATATTGATTTCGTGATAGATAATACATAATCTGTGAATTTCTCCCTTTCTAAAATTGAAGAAGATATGGTTTTCAATTGTCCTTAATCAACTCCAATTTGATTTATTCTTAGTTATATCACCACTTGAAATGGACATAAAACTATGTAGTAATTTGTTTCTCTTCTTTACCTAAAGTGGATTTTGCTAAAATGCATTGATAATAAAACATTTCCGTGAAGAATGTCGTAAATACATTCTTAGGTTGGAAATGAAGTATACAAAGAATGAATTAATAACGTATTCAAAAAAAAAAATTGGGGGCACTGCCCCTGAACCCCGTGGCCCCCCACCCCTTCACCTCTAGGCCCCCCTAGTCCGATGGGCGACTCCACCCCTGTTTACAGACCAAGTTTTTTTAATGAAATTTTGATGTTTTATTTCATACTTCTTTAACAATTCCACGTTTTTAACATTTATGATATCAAAATTCATTATGCTTATTATAATGAAATTGTGTTCTATGGAAGAAAACACGTGTTTTTCAAAAAAACGAATAATAGGATAACATATTTTTTGAAAACTCATTTTTATATCGTTTTCTCATTTTTTGTATTGTATCATGTTACATTTTTTCTTTTTTTTTTCTTTGACAGACAATGAGTGAGTTGTGGTGGGCAAAATCCGACCGAACCCGTCAAACCCGTCCAAACGTAAGGACGTTTTCCGCATTAAGTGTCAAACGTATGGACGTTTTGTAATTAAGCATTTTAATAAGGCTTTTGGACTCATTTGCACTTTTTAAAAAGTTTGAGAGTATGATTACAATTTTTTTTATTTTTTTATTTTTCTTTTCATTTTGTTTTATTTAAGTATGAGATTATATTGATCATTTTACACTAAAAACAGTGAAAATGACGTTTTCCACACTGAAAAGCTGAAATAAGGGCGAAAATGTAAAAAAATGAAATGTTTGGACGTTTTGCACACTCACTATAAAAAATAAGAACGTTTTGTGCTAATTAGCCAACATTCAAATCATTAGTCTTCTCCTCCTCCATAAGCCTTATCCTCCATCCACCACCTAAACCACCAGACCCCACCACCATTCATTATGGCCAGCATTAACGGTGGTGGTGGTTCTCGGCCAGATATTAGGAGCATAATTGTAATTTATTTATTTTTATTTTCCTTTTTGTATTATTTAAATGAGGGTATATTGGTCATTTTAATTTGAAAATAGTGAAAATGACATTTTTCGCAATGAAACGTTGAAATAAGGACGAAAATGCAAAAGAAATGAAACGTAATGACGTTTTACGCAATAAATGTTAAACGTAGAGACGTTTTATGCTATTGAGCCAAGTACAAAAAGTTTGAAACGTAAGGACATTTTCCGCATTAAGTGTCAAACATATGGACGTTTTGTGCTTAAACCTTTTAATAAAGTTTTTGGACTCACTTGCACCTTTTAAAAAGTTTGGGAGTATAATTACAATTTATTTTTTATTTTTCTTTTCATTATTTTGTTTTATTTAAGTATGAGGGTATATTGGTCATTTTACATTGAAAACAGTGAAAATGTCGTTCTCCACACTAAAACGTTGAAATAAGGGCGAAAATGCAAAAAAAATGAAACGTCTGGACGTTTTGCACACTCACTGTCAAACGTAGGGACGTTTTGTGCTAAAAAGCCAACTTTACAAGTGTTATAACGTTGTTTGGACAAAATTAAGTCACTATATTTCTTCACACAACCTCCAAGAACTATAATATTCTGAAAAATCTAAATTAAATTGTCAGTTATTATTGGGAAAATTGTTTGCAATAGTTGAAAATTTTGAGAAAACCATACACAAATTATATACTACTAATTAATCAGGTTCTATATACGCAAACCCGATACACGAGAAGTCTTAAATATGACACATGTCATGAAAACTCTTAGAATAATATTATAAGACTTGGATATAATGTATTTTACGAAAAATAGTATAAGCAAGTATACATTCAACACAAAAATATTTTAATTACCAAAAATATTTCTTGACTTCATATAATTTAATATCAATCTGTCTATGTAATATTTTCGGGCATGAAGTGCCAAAATAATTCTGATTTTTTTGTCATTGCAACTATAGAGACCTAATATTATATAAGTCAAGAGTCAATTATAAATTCGTCCAACCCGACCTGCATACTTTAATCTTTGTGACAAGTTGTCCCAAACCGACCAACTCAACCCAACCTGATAGATACTTGATTGGGTTGAGTTGTGTTTCAACCTTTACAAAGGTTAGATTGAGTTAAATTATGATCAAACAAATCATGTTGGGTTGAGTTTGGGTTGAGACAAAAACCGACTCAACCCAACACATGCTCACCCCTATGAGTGAGTAGTTGAATTTATGTTTGCTGTCGGAGTGAGATTATATTATAGATCCCAACAACAGATTTGGAGGCCAGATATCGGTGTCTGCAAGGTAAGAAGTGATATCTATGCTCAAATTGAAGATGACGCCTAAGAGGAAAGCTTTGATCAGGAGGAGTTTTGCTTTCACCATTTTCTTGACAATGGAATTAAAGTAACCAAAGAAGGACATAATGTGGTTCAAACTAATTTGGAAAGCATGTGAGATTTTCAATTGAGGAGTTCTATCTTGTCACTAAGTTGACACGCTTTGGATGAGATGACACGTCCAAATATGGCACGTAATTTGCAATATGAAAAAGAACTACTCATGCCATCTCAAAGGCATTTATCTCAATAATGTCGGAAGTGTTTTGGGATGATATGCCTGACGATGTGAGGGATGAAGTACTCGTCATGAAAATTGGTATATTGATACCCATTTCTCCTTCATTTCACGTCATCATATGCGGGTAACAAACATTCATAAGAGAATCATCGATTCTCCTCATCGAGATATTTCCCTGAGTGGTAAGAGTTTATTTAAGATGACATTCAAAGAATCTATATCAAAAGAAGAAATACATTTTATCCCTGTTACTTTTACTAAATGTCAATGTATCAATACTCGCCTTATGATTTTTGTATTTAGTTATGTAAGTTATACACAATGGCATATATTTTATTTCCTTGCAGAATTAAACTTCGTAAGAAAAAACGAAAAATGCTAAGTATACATAATTATTGTACATAGCCCTCACATGAGATGGGCCCTCCAAAAATGTGGACAACGCCTCATGTGAGGGTTATGGACACCTTTATGTACAATAATTATGTACACCAAGCAAAGTCCAAAAAAACCTTTCTGGTGTAGGAGAAATGGGCATGGAGGAGCTCAACTGCAACCAAAAAAAGATATTGATCCTTTTAATTGCAGCCATTTTAAGTTGAGACCCGTGTAAGAGTTTACTCTTTTGATTGTAAAATTCAGTTTCATGTGATAATTGTAATCAATAAAGTTTCTTGTACATTAATTGGTTGACATGGAGTTTGACACCGTGTATTTTCAAATGCAAATGGGCAGGAAAGTGTATTTTATTTTTAAATTGTCCACTCATGTCACAACAGTGGCACAATGTCAAACTTGATGTCAAATGAAGTGTACATGTAGCATGATTGAATTGTAATATATATAAGACATTCACGGTATGATGGAGTTCACATCAACATTTTGTGTTTTGAGTGTCCATTTTGATATTATTGAAAATGCGTTCTTTTTGTCATTTTGAAAAATAATTTTCAAAAAAAAAAAAAAAGAAGAAGAAGTTTTGGCATTAATTTAACTGAAAACAACAATGACTTTTTTGGCGTTTTCTGTTTTTTTTTTCGTAAATTTTAAACTCGTTTTTGAAAATTCGTGTATGAACATAGGTAAGTAAACATGTTTTCGAAAACTGAAAATTGTTTGAAAACACCAAAGAGAACAAACCCGAACATTTTCATCAACGATTTGGCCATATCACAATCTGTGTTCTGACCTTGTGAAATATCTTAATACTAGAAGAAATCTCCAAATCTAAAAACAGTAAAACATTTTGTTTGATTGATTCTTCAAGATGATGAAAAAACTCGATCAGACCTTCATCTCCATTGTTGTGGCGATTGCTCTCCATTTAATTTTTTTTTTTAAATTGCTTTTGATATAGAAATGTAATTAATGCAGGAGTGTATTGTGTGTTCTTGTTTATTTCAGTCAGAAAATGTGAATAGGAGTAATTATATGAAATAGTATTTATAATTTTATTTTAGATATATAAATCAATATGCAGTATAACAAGAAATATTTTTTTTTTATTGGGTAAATATGATTTTTTCCCCACATTCAAAAATTAAAATAAAGAGTGGATTTTACTATAGAGAACAAAATGACAATGCTTCATTTATTATTTCATAATTTTCTATTCAGTCTTTGATTTCTACAAAATAAAAAAAGAGGGAGATCTTTTTAAAAAAAAACAGAAGGATGAACAATAATTACTTATAAAAATACAAAATAATGATATATATATATATATATATATATATATATATATATTAAGAAAATTATTTCTATTTAAAAAATTATTAACAATATAAATTTTAAGAAAAATCATATTCAATTTCTTAAAGAAGAAATTAAATATCAAAGAATTGAAGAAAGACTTCAAGAATCTTCAGTTATTCAAAAAATCACTGATTTTCAAAACCGCATTGAGAAAGATATATGTTCAACTATACCAATTGCTTTTTGGGATAAAAAGAAACATGTTATTTCTCTTCATTATACTCATGATTTTCATGAATCCAATATTCCTACCAAATCTCGTCCAATTCAAATGAATAAAGATCTTCTAGATTTTTGTACCAAAGAAATTCAAGATCTTCTTAATAAAAAGCTGATACGACCAAGTAAATCACATTGGAGTTGTTCTGCTTTTTATGTCAATAATTCTGCTGAAATTGAGAGATGAGTTTCTCGTCTTGTTATCAATTACAAGTCTTTTAATTCTGCTCTTCAAATGGATAAGATATTCATTACCTCAAAAGAAAGATCTACTCAATCGATTATTCAAAACAGTTATCTTTTCTAAATTTGATATGAAGTCAGGATTCTGGCAAATTCAAATTAAAGAAGAAGATAGATATAAAATTGTCTTCAATGTTCATTTTGGCCAATACGAATGGAATGTCATGTCGATTGGTCTTAAAAATGCTCCTTCAGAATTTCAAAAAATTATGAATGATATTTTCAATCCATTTCAAAATTTTATCATTGTTTCTATTGATGATGTTTTAATCTTTTCTGAAAGTTTAGAACAACACTTCAAACATTTGCATACATTCATTCAAGTCATCAAACAAAACGGTCTAGTTGTGTTAGCCAAGAAAATTGTTTTATGTCAAACTAAAATTAGGTTCCTTGGTCATACCATTAATCTAGGAACACTTACACCAATTCAAAGAAGTCTAGATTTCACTGATAAATTTTCAGATGAAATATTAGATAAAAATAGTTTTCAAAGATTTTTAGGATGCGTCAATTACGTAGAAGACTTTATCAAAGAGATAAGAATCCTATGTGCCCCTCTTTTCAAAAGACTCAAAAAGCACCCTGACTCATGGAGTTACGAGTGTACTTTAGCAGTTCAAAAGGTCAAAAAAGCTATCAAAAGTATCACATGCCTATCCATCCTTGATCCAAGTGTCTCTATTATTGTAGAGATTGATGAGTCCAATTTAGGATATGGTGGGATCCTCAAACAGATTCTTTCCACTTCAAGCCAAGAACAGTTGGTCAGATTTCATTCTGGAGTCTGGTCAGGTCCTCAAAAGAATTAATCTACTATCAAAAGAGATACTTGCTATTGTTCTTGTCATTTCAAAATTTCAAGATGATTTAATCAATAAAAAATTTATTTTAAAAACAGACTGTAAAGTTTCAAAAGACGTTTTACAAAAAGATGTGAAAAATCTTGTCTCTAAGCAAATCTTTGCGAGATGGCAAGCAATTTTGTTTTGTTTTGATTTCAAAATTCTATTTATAGAAGGAAAAAATAATGTTCGTGCAGACTTCCTCACAAGAGAATTCCTTACTAAAAATAGTGAGATTACGAGTGAAGGTGAGAACACCCCAAAAGAGAGATCAAAAGAAGTGCCAACATAGATTGGTACAACCAAGTTTTGGAAGACATGGTTTCTTCCTCCTCAGTTGCTTCTTCAAAAAACAAGAAGATCAACAATAAAATTCCTTTGTCCGCTCCTTCAATTACTGAATATATTCAAAATTCCAACAAAAATAATTTGGAATCAAAATTTTCGACTTCAAGCAACCGGGCTCTTTCTTTAAATAAATTTTATGTCCTTGAGAAAATCCCTCAAACACCAGAAAAACTTTCAAACTACAAAAAGGCGGTTCAAGTTGGTTCTAGAAAACTCCCAGAAATTAACCCAAAACCTTTTCAATATTTTGTCAAAGCCAAAATATCATCCCTTTCAATATGGAAACCTCTTAATTAGAAAAATATTTATATCTTTCTGAATATTTATCTAATCTTTTTCCACCTTCTTTTCAATATATTCCAATTACTCTTCAAAAATCCCGTGAGTTTTACGAAAAGATCCTTCTCAAAATTGGATCTGTCGTTATTACTCATTCTCCAAACAAACCAAACCCTCAATATATTGATTTCTCAAAAATTTCAATTTACAAAGTGTTGACATTTGAAGACTAAGGTCAACACCCTTGGATTGAAAAGAAAATGAACCTCTCAAAAGGTGATGAATTTTCTTCTCATTTCAATTACATTGATTATCAAGATGCTTGGTTTAATGTTTTTTACTTCAGACCAGTTAACCACTCTTGGTTCATCTTGTTTCATCAATCACGTCAAAATAAATTTTCAAAATGGTTTCAAGAATGGTTTGAGTTTTTTGGACTTGTAGAGGATGTTTTACCTAGTCTCCCTCTTCAAGGATTCAAACATTTCAAAGATGAGGCAAAACCCTTCTTCCAACCTCAAGAAAATATTTTGTTTCAATTTGCCTACAATTTTAAAGTCTCATGGATCCTTTGTTGGGACTTTTTTATTGTTCAAAATAACGATAACATTCCAGATAAACTTGTTCGACGGTTCAAAGTAAAATGGTGGGCCAAGTTTCATGAAACAAATTGTTATCCCAAAGTTGTGAATTCTTGGATACAACAGAAGAACTTTCAAGAAAATCCAAAATTCTCGACAAAGAAACAAGAAGCTCAAGCTGATTTCCTCACTGAAAAGAATAGGTTATTAGCACTTCTTGCAAAATGCACAAACCCTAAAGAAATGGTAGTTTTAGCAAAACAAATTGCAGCGCTTGTTGAAACAACTTCAAAATCTTCAGTTCAAAATTCATCTGAAGCCAGCTCTGAAGCAGACTTCGACTATGATCAAAATGAAGATGATTGCTATGGAATTAATTTTGACGAATCTCTTCATCATACACTCAAAAGACTAAATGACTACATGGACCCAATTTTCTTGATGAATTAAAAAAATACAGGGATAAAAAATCAAAAGAAATGCTGTTCAATATGTGCTTGCCAGCGAATAAATTATTTTTACCAGCTTTACCCACTCTCAAAAAACAGATTTGACAAAAGCATCATTTGCTTTTTCAAAAAGCCGAGAAAGATAGAAGAATATATTAGTGGCAGACAAGTGGAAGACAAAGTGGGAGACAATGAATTATGTCAAGCTTTTACTTTTGTCTTTTTACTTTTCAAGATTCTTCAATTTGGTACAATATTTGTTTGAAGTCCGAGAACTTCATCTATAAATTTGTATCGTTTCATTTCATTATGCTCAAGTTAAGAGAAATATTTGTATTCTCTACTTCAAGAAGTATTCACGATCAATAATTTTTTCACTTTAAGATATTTTGTACTTAAGCTTTCCTTTATATTTTCAAATAATTTTCTTCAAAATCCCTATCAGATGGAAAAATATATCAATGGCAGACAAGTGGAAGACAAAGTGGCAGATAATGAATTATCTCAAGCTTTTACTTTTGTCTTTTTACTTTTCAAGATTCTTCAATTTGGTACAATATTTGTTTGAAGTCCGAGAACTTCATCTATAAATTTGTATCGTTTCATTTCATTATGCTCAAGTTAAAAGAAATATTTGTAGTTAATCCTTTTGAATCAGCAGTAAAATGATAGATTTGAACAATAAATGGTGTACCAAGGATTACTTCTTGGTCAAGATCTTTTACTAAATAAAAGATATTTTTGAAACAAATATTTGAATTACAAACATGAGTTTTTAAAAGTTTATATTGAATATTAAACTTTTTACCACTAGCTCCATAGAGTCTTTCAGTGGTTTTTTCAAAATATTTAGTAGGGATAAGTCCTTCCTTAATGCAATTTTGATCAGCACCAGAATCAATTAAAACTCTAGTGTGAAGCTTATAACTTTTATTGACAACAACTGTCATGTTGTAATGCCATTTTTGCAATTGAATTCTTGAAATAACATTAACCTTTTCGGCTTCAGTTAAAGAATAATGAGAAGATTTTGTTTTTCGTGATTTTGAACTAGATTGAGTTTCAGAATTAGAGTGATAAGTATGAGAAGTATCTTTATCAGAAGAGGATGAAGATGATTGAATTTGTTCTAAGTCTTTAACTTGAAGATGAGCAACATTCAGTTTAACATCTCTCATCTGTTTTTCAAGACTAGAAATTTGAGATTTCATAGAATTAAATTGAGAAGTTCAAGTTTAGTATCTTCATCACATTGAAGATTACTAATTTTTCCCTTAAGATGACATTTGTTTGAATAATGACCAGATTTGTTACATTTCTAGCATGTAACATTAAAAGTTCTTTTTTGAAAAGTTTTTCGTTTTGAAAAATGTTTAGAAGGAGATGATTTTTGAAAATTTCTTTTTCTTTCAAAATTTTGAGTTTTTCTTCTTGATTAACTCGGAAATGTTTTTCTTTTGACTTTCGAAGAATGAATAATTTTCTCAAATCCATATTGTTCACAAAAGGATCCAAGTTCTTTACGACCCTAGGATCGCTCAGATTTTAACTTGGCTTTGAGTTTGAGATCATTATAGTGAGCTAATCCTTCTTGATTAACAAAACTGATAATTTCTCCTTAAGTAAGATCTTCATATGAAGTAGAATGTTCTTGATGATTTTGTTTGATAGTATTTCTAACTCTTTCAGAAAAAAGCTTAGGAAGTCCAGAAATAAATCTTTCTTTCCAGAAAGTTTGATCACAATCGTTTCAAAGGAAGACATGTGTTAAAAACATATCTTTATACCATCGAAAATCTTGAAGAGTATGGCAATTGAGATTCATAAGACTTTGAGAATATCTTTCCTGAATATCAATTGGAATTCCCACAAAATGTTTGACAATGGAGTAGATCAAAGTTGTTATACTGTCATTAATTCCATCACTTTTAACAACATTTGCAATCTCTTTTCTATCTTCTTCATTAAGATAGTTAAACCACCAGCTTTTAAGTTGACCAAAAAATCCGTAAATGATGTTATTTGTGGCTAAATGTTTGTTTATGCCTTTGCATGTATAACCATTCCAACAAATACCCATCCTTTCACATTCTTGAATAAGTTGATATTCAAAAAGTCCATCTATTGACCATTCAACAATAGAACTTCTGTCAAAATTGAATTTTTTCTGAATTCTTTCTTCGAAAAGTAAATCATGAAGAGTATGTCGAGGATAATAAGCAGGCAAATTTGAAGTATGGAATTTTCTTCCATGAAATTTATTGACTTGTAAATCAGTTTCATCAAGAAAGTCTTTCTTGGACTTATAAATCAGTTTCATCAATTTTCTTGGATTTTGAAAGTCTTTCTTGGATTTGTTTCTTCTTTCTCTTGTCAGATTTTGAAATCTCAGGTTCAGAATTTGGTTCAATTCTGCTAAGTTGAAAACACATAGAATGAAAAACAATATTAGTGAAATTGTTCTGAGATTGAAGATTTTTTATATCAATAGTTTTTGGATTGAAATTTTCGAGCCTTTCAATAGTCAGTTGCTTTATAGGAGATGCTATGACTTCAGTATTCTCATGAGGAAAAACAATTTCTTGAAATGAAGGAAAATCAGATTGAAAAGTTTCTCCAGATGGAGTCTTCCAAGTTTTCTTTGAAGAGGAAGTATTCAAAATAGATTTACATTTCTTTGGAAATTTTTGAAATACTTTGAAATAAGTCCATTCGAAAAAACTAATATTTTGATGGGATTCAAAATATTCTTCCCAAAAAGTTTCAATTTCTTTTTTTTGTAAAAGATTTTTTAATTAAATGTCTAAATTTTTTGACTTCAGGAGATTGATCAGTTTTAAATTCAATTTTTCTATCAAATTTTGAAGAAATGACATTACATTGTTGATCAAGTCTCTCAGTTTGAGAAGGTGGAACCATATCTGAAAAAGTAGGTGAAGTTGGAGGTTCTGTATCTTCATCCTTTTCTTCTTTTTCAATATTTTGATAAATTGGTTTTGGAAGTTTTAGACTAAAATTGATTCCATTTAAAGAGGAGGTAGAAGATCTAGCTGACTGAAAAGTATCAACTTTAGATCTATCATGATATCTTGAAGAAGAAGATCTTTGAAAACTATTTGATGAAGATGGTTTGTCAAAAATAATTCTAACACTACCATCAGGAAAATGAATGATTTGTTGAGGGTTATTTTTTATTGGAGTTGGATTAGGATTTTGTACATTTTCAAAATCCCATTGTAGAAATCTTTCTTGAAGATTCCAAGGAATTCTCTCAGGAATCATGACATTAGAATGAAGATGATTTACTTCAACGAAAAGACTTTCATCTTTTGGAGAAGATCTAAGAGTACGAATATTGAGTTGAGTATTCAAAAATTTGTAATAGACACGATAAATAAGAGCAAAAGCCCTTGATCTATTGTCTACTTCAAGATTTTGTGTTTGAATTCGAAGATTTAGAGCATTGAGAATAACTCTATCTTGAAGGCTTATTGAAAAATTTGGATAACAGTTTGAAAATACTGAACCACTTGCGAGATTAGACTCGAGCATGGACAGTAGAGAGTGTTCAAACTTCAAGAAACTTTTATCTCTTAAAGTTATAAGAACAGGAATGTCAAGACCAAGTCGAAACAATGGTTTGACAGCGATTTGAACAAGACCAATATGAATATATTGAAATTTCTTTCTATGAGCAAGGATAGATTCTTTTGAAAGTAAATTGATAGAAGTAATATGTTCCTTAATAGGAATAGTTTGCTCCAGAGTTTTAATAATATAATTTTGAGTAAAATCAGATTTTCCTATTTCATAGACAGAACTCTTATCTACCTTTGGAATAGTCCAATTTTGAAGAGTTTGCTCAATTTTTGCAATTTGAAGCTCTTTTGAATTTATTTCATTTGAAATATCATTTGACGCAGATGATGATGCTGCTGCTTCATTATTTTGATCAATTTCTTCATTTTTTTTCTTAAAAATATTTGGACATGCTTCCTTTATTTGAATTATAATTTTCTTTTGAACCACTACATTTACTAAGCCAACTTGACATAAAAGACATGCTTGAATGAAATGAAATGAACAGTAATCTTACCACTGTAGACACAATACTACATGTTTGACCGACGCTTGACCAAAGCCTACGAACGGGACCACCTTAAACGCCTACTCCGACTAACAAGGGCTGACCAACGTCTATTCAGTAGACATCCATGGCTACACACTAGTATAACCTATGACAGAATAACAACAGTAGTATGATGCAATTTTCTCACAACACTCAATTATGACTCTGATACCAAATTGCCTAGGGATGGGGATAGGGATTCTGAAGAAAATTATTTGAAAATATAAAGGAAAGCTTAAGTACAAAATATCTCGGTATTTTTCGCTTGAAGTTCCTACAGTGAAAAGATAGGATGAATATACTCCAAAATTTTACTGAGATTTTGTCATTATTTTCTCAAACACAAAGGGTTTTACCCAGAAAAGAGGATGATAATACGGTGCTAAAGGGAGAAACTCGTTTTTGGGGCACCATGTAACCTATAGTGGAACACATCGATTTTAAGTAATTTTCATCGGTTTGGAGGACGTTAGGAGATAAAATGTGATCCAATGATGAAATTTAAAACTAAGCCGAAGTTTAATGACTCAATTAAGATTTTGTTGTAAGTTCAACGATTACATAAAAAATTTATGCGCAAATAGCACATCAATACATCCCTCGAGTGTACTATACAAAAGTGTGTATCGCGCTATAATAAAGTTTGATCTTGATCATATTCCCTTCCAAAAGTGAAAAGTTCGACATGATTGATGCATGACCTGACTTAACCGCGAGTGGATTGGCTATCAATTCCATCCTCAATGCCAGCACAATGCATTGAAAATTATCATCCAACAAAATCTTATAGAGCAAAATATCAAGGTTTAGCTAAGAGAAGCCTAAGGTCAATGTCTTTAACAAACTGCACAAGCTCAACTTTTGGAAGGGTAAAGTTCTTCGATCATTGGTAAACTTGATGGTCGACAAGTTCAACCTCCTACTACAACCAACGGAATTTAGAGTTGAACGGAGTTTTTCAGCTCGACCGTCCGTACCTATATGTTCACAGAGCAAGCACAATGAAATCATGCTATGCCATGACATACAAGAAAGTAGAAGGCACTAAGGTAATAATTCTCATCATCTTGTACAAAAAAGATTTTACAGCGATAGAAGGTACTTCATAGAATCAAAACCAATGCTTTTAAAAAAAAAAACCGATTATTCCCAAGCCAACAGAGATTGGATCTTCACCAAGACAACTTTATTCGATACACCAAATCAGATATCTTAATGAAAATTGAGTTGGTTCTCCACCAATGCAATCCCTCACCCGTGCAAAAATAAATAAAGAACCGGAGAAAATGGGTAAGTAAAGGAAATTACGCAGTACTATCTACTGAAGCTTCTTTATTCCTGGAAAGGAAGGCAGGACTGCAATAAGAGCATCGCCATACCCAACGGGATCTGTTCATTTAATGATCCATCAAAGTGATTAAACATAGAAGTTGAGACGAACATGAAATATATGATCAACGAAAGTTAAAAGTGAAAAAGATGCATACCACCGTCTTGTCGCAGTATCTTAACCACCTCTCCTGATACGTCGGACTGAAAATTTACAGAGGGAATGAAAAAATAATTCATGTCCTTGGCATGTCACATGTAAGTGCATTAGTATAGAAGAGCAACACTGGTAGTTGTGGTGTCAAAGGAGTCCCATAATAATTCCGAAATTTTCATTACTAGTCTAAATTAATTACATAAAATTGGAAATAAAAGTGCATGTTGAGGGGATCCCCTAAAACTTTCACAAAATCTTTTAGAAAAAAAAAAAATGATGCTGCAGTATTCTTATATTCTTCGACTTAGATGTGAATGATTTATGTTGATTCCCATTCAAACAGGCTTCACTAGCTCGATTGATTTACAAAGTTTTACGTACTTCTTTACTTGACAATTTGCACTTGAGGTGGAGCCAAAAAGTAGTTTACAATGTCCAAAGTATGTAAGTTTCAATATTTTTATTCGACTGATCTTATAAACCAAGAACAAACTAATTCCATCTGATATCTTTTAGTGGATGTCCAACTATGTCTTCCTCTCTGTTTGAACTGATAACGTCCACTTTAAAGAAATAGGTTTCTATAACTTCTGTATTCTATATAAAATTATTGGTTTTTAGTGTGTCCCAATGATTCATATATATACTCTATGTTTGGCCCCCATTTTTTTAAAAGCCTTTTTTTTTTTTTGATAACCGTGAATGTTCGGGCCAGCTTGCCCGCACCTCGACTAATCCCACGGGATCCTGAAGTTTACGGCCTGGTACTCACCTCAGTGGCTCTGAGGGGACTCGAACTAGTAATCATTGGGGAGCAAACTCAAGACCTGACCAATTGAGCAACGGAAATTTTTTCTTATTTTTTAACCACAGTCTCCAACAAAACATTATTCAAAAATACATTTTGGTCGAAAAATGGGGCTCAAACAAGGTTATAATAATATATATAAGTGACCCCAACAACCTAAGTTTCTGGCTTCACCCGTGAACATTGGACTCCACTAGTGATCAAAAGAGAAGATGTATTAATTGCACCAAAACGTAGAATATATATCAATATGTGATGCCAATTAAATTCATGCCCTAACCTCAATGGGGATCTCGCCGCCTAGCTGTTCAATGTAGCAGAGCACCTGGCCCTCCTTCACTGTATCTTTCTGTTAAGCAGTAACATTTACTGTGTAAACAGAAGAAATAAATCCTAACAGAGCTACGCAATATCATAGTAATAGGCAAGCACTGAACGGCCGTAACTCGTAAGAATTCATCAACTAAACCAGAATTATACGTGCAAAACTACATGGTATTTTTATCTCTGTAAGAATAGTATGGGGTCTTAAAATATTTTAAAACACAAAAAAGATTATCTCTTTTGTTGAAAGATAGAGAGGAAACAGAAATAATTATGACATAACAAGATGCTCATCAATGCTAACCAAACTTTTAAAAATGATCAGCAATCTGTGTTTTGGCAATTATAAAAAAATGTACATGATATGAACACTGAAGATTAGTCGATAGAGATTAAACAGGTATCTGAATAACGGAAGATAATTTACAAAGCATCTGAAAATCTAACATGTACTTGACGAAGCATAGAGAACAACACATTCCATACCTTGTTCACATCTTACAGTTCAATAGACCAATTTTTTTCACGATTCTTTGAAGATGTTTCATATTATAGATAATGCAATTCAAGGAAAAACATGCACAAGCCCACAATCACAAAATTTTTTATTTTTTATTTTTCAAGCCCACTAATGGGGACAAACCAGTAACAAATACAAGGTATACTCATAAAAGTGCAAAGAAAATTGATTTCTCAGGAAAAGGTCCTCCAGACCTCCTTAAAGAATAAAAAGGAAAATAAAAAGTGATGCTTTTAAAAGCCACACCACTATCTGTCAGGTATCCCAAGAGATTAAATAAGTCAAAACTTATTTCAACTTCATATATACAGACCAATAAGAAGTAACAAAACTACGAGAAACAGATACCTCTTTGCAAGATGGAGGGGCCCGCTTCCCTTTAATAGTTCGAGATCTCCTAAAATATCCAACCTGCATCAGATATAAAATTAGTACCCTGGACATCCTGAAAATAGGATTCCATTCAGTAAAAGAGATTCACCCTTGGAGATTGAAGTATCAACAGGCCTTCGTCCACTGCTTTATCCAGCAATGTCTGAACTCCACCCAAGGAAGGTACCGGTTTGGAGAGGGCCAACGATTGTGATGAGACTGAACCATTTGAATCAGGCCTCTCAACAACTGTATGGGCAGTGACTGGAGCAGAAACAGGAGGTTGTGGAGGTGCACTACTTTGCTCAGACAAGTCTCTCGTCACATGTAACCGAAATCCTCCAAGCTAATCATAAGGAAAAAATTTGAAAAAAAAAAAGAATGGAAAGATCAACAAATAGAAGGAGGCAGCATAAAAGGACATGGAACTCTCAAATCCGCTAAACTAAAAAGATTTGATGCAGGATAGTACTTCCTATTGAAGAAAATGAGTTTTTTCGAGAAAAGGCATAGCCTTTCTTTTCCTTTTTTCAACTGAGGTGGAGGGATTTGTTTGAGGATATACAAGAAAGGCAACAACCACTCACCTTAAGTTCAAACTTAGCAATTGATGTTGTTTCACATAATTCCTTCAGAAGATATTCAACCTGCAAAAATGATATTGTGGTAATCATAGCATTGACATGTTCAAAAGCAATATCTGTTGTAAACATGTCTTTAAAAGCAAGGAATGCTTTCCTTAGAACTTGGAAAGAGTAGTTGTCAAGACAGAAAAAGCACAATAAATAGTAATTCGGAATATTCATAAAACCAGAGGAAAAATATAAAAAATCATACTTAAACTCGTGTGGAATGTGTTTTTTTCACTTTTGCTTCTCTTTCTTTTATCAGGGCTATACCCATCTATAGAAGGTAAAGATAAAAGTTATAAAACAATGCAAGTTTATATGAAAACTTATTTCATTTTTCCAGATAAGATGTATAAAATGCAGATGATGTTAGCACTAGTGGTGCACATAGCTAAATAATTTTGTAAGTTGTACTTTTTTTCCTTCAAGTTTCTAGTCAAGATTTCCTCATTATCCAATATAAGTAAAATAGCTTTTATAGGCTAGAAAATCATGAGTCGTACTATATGTCTCAAAAGTAACGTTTAATATCATTTTTAGTAGTGCTTGAGTTTCTCTATAGCAATCAGACCACAGACAAGAAAACTAAACAATAATTGTGACACCTAACAATTGCTGATGTGTAGAATTTACAGCCATGACGTAACAGCAACTCACCTCAGATGATTTTGGAATAAGTTTGCTTACTGCATCAGATGATTCAGTTTCTTCAGAACAATCCTCAGTACTTGCAGTAGTTGTTGCTAATTCAAACAAAAAAGGGGAAGTTGAGAAGAAAGGAAGAGAAAATATGTTGAACTAGCAGCTATGTCATGGGGACCCTTACTGTATTTCAGCAAGAGAAATTTCCCTCTTTCAAAATCAATGTACCAAATTTTGATTTTTGCATATAGGAAACCACATTAAAAATAGAAACATGGCTGATAACATCCATTATATTGTATTGAAGCACATTGTATGCATAAAGTATCATCTTCTTATGCTTGTTCCAGAATTCCATCATGCAGATTGAGTTTCTTAGACATAGCCACCGCATAAAAATGTCATTGTCCCTTTTCTAACAATCAAAACTTTTAGACGAGTAACTTCAACATTTCCTTGTCAGTTGCATTGCATCCAGTTGGCAATCCATACAGATGGCCATCGAAACATCATATTTTCATATTTCATATATCCTGAGCCTAAACAGAGATGGACAAGAAAAAATCAATAGATTCTGCTATTATTTCCCCAATTCCTTCCATTGGTCCTTTGTGATGTGCCACAAAACCACCTTATCAGAAACATGACAGATAACCTTAGCACAGTAGGGCTGCTGTGTAAATTAAATTGCCAATTATCTATGTACATTTTCACACAATCAATATTATTCATAGAAAGCTTTCAATAATGCTAAAAAGGAAGACTGTCATTGTACAATTTATGAAACACAAAAAAACCCTTAAAGAACAAATCAACAACCAAAGGAAAATGCAAATTAACCAAACAGAGAAAAATCAGTATAAAGAAAATTACAATCAGCATCTGAAGTCAAACTGCGCCACCTAGTTAGCGCCTTCTTCGATCTACGCGAAAACACCAGACCATCAAATCTAACAGAATTTCGATTCGTAAAACCAAGAGGCTTCAATGTACTCAATTTGGGTCTAACATAACCCAAATCCAAGTTTGTTATCTTAAGACCTGAAGCCCCAAAACCACCTGAAGCAAAAATCAGTACAAAAATTTCAAATTCTATGTAATTATCACCAATGAATAATTTATACAAAACAAGAAATCAATAAAGAAGAACCCATTACAGAAACACTCAGAAAATGAGAAATTATCAAAAGATAACAGTTTTAACAACCAAGAATTCATTTTACACGCTTAAATTTGTAACCACGAACAGGGGTGTGTACCTATGATCATATATGGATAAATGGAAAGAGAACTTACAAGCAGCCATAGTAAAGTGAAGAAGAGTTTTGAGGCCGTTGTGGAGGAGCAGAAGAAGAATAAAAGTATTTTTGCAACGCTTTCCTGCTTGACGATGTTAACGAAGAACTCAAAAACAAAAAGGACACAGCTCTCCGAAATTTCCTCATCTGTTTCTTTTATTTTCTCTCCGCAGTCCCCATAATTTTGCTCATCTTACAACTCTGTCCTTTGTTTTGTATTTTGATTTTTGAGCGAGCGATAAGTATATAGAAAATTACGCATTGGTCCTTACCCTATTTTGGATTTTCAATTTCTTTAACAACTTGGTTTAACATTTCAAGTTTACGACGTAGTTAGTTGTTCTATAAGTAGTCAACTATGTAAATGACCTAGACACAATCAGTTCTTTTATTTTTTAAACAAAAGGGTTAATTTCACAAATGATCACTAAAGTTATGTCAAAATTACAAAACGGTCACTGAAGTTTAAAACTTGTAACAACGGTCAATGAAGTATCATCTAGTTTTAGTAATTGTCAATGAATGACCTTTTTCATTTTAATTGGAACTTAATGGATCAAAATAGTTGAAACTTGAACATTGAGAACCTAAATCGCAAATTTGACAATACCCCCCCCCCAACATTTCGACAGAATCTTCCGTTTCCTCGCCGTCGAGCAACTGAAAACTTGGAATAACTGTCATAAACACCGGCCCCAACATTCTGTCTAGTAAACAAATTTCTCCGATCGTCGTAAGAGCTCTTTTGACGCTATCAGATAGAAGTGTCCATTCTCAAAGACAAGCATGAATGCCCCCATCAGCTCCAACAGTTTTGTTCTTATCAAGGTGGAGCAACACTGCCATCTTCTTGTATTGTTTCTTTAATTTCGACTTGTCAACATATGGATCTAATCCAAGGAGCGAATAGAAGTCAAATTCTTCATTAATTTTTTTCTCAGAAGCAATGTAAACTCCATATGTAGCCACCATTTGAGGTATACCCTACAATTGAGGACACAACTTTCGAGCTTTTTCAACATAATCCCTGGCACCTAAAAAGTCTTTCTCAGCAAGTTTTTTTTCTACATTTGTTTTTGCTTTGAGCGCTTCATCTACATTAAGTTCCATTTCAACTTTCAGAATTCAAAACCCAAATTCTCAAAAGAAAACTACAAGCAGCATCTGATGGAAAACTAATTAACCAAAAAATAGAAAGAAAACGGAAAAAAACTTACTAAGATTTGAATAATCTAGACCCAGATCACCAAATACTTTTCTAATCCTCAAATTTGATGTAGATCTATAAAGAATTTAGGGTTTCATCTATAAAGCAAATCTATAGTATAAATGCATATCCCATACTTATATAAAAGAGTCAATCCGCTAAATACTGTTCATTTGTAAGTATTTTGTTTTCCCATTGTATCCTTCCTTAACTGTTCATCATGGACAAATTGTCAAAATGTAGGCGGTGGTGAAAGGCGGTGACTTATTTTTTGTGCTATTACAATCCGCTTCATTTGTGAAGTATTTTGTTTTCCCATTGTATTTTTTCTTAACTGTTCATCACCCCTACTTATATAAAAGAGTCAATCCGCTAAATACTGTTCATTTGTGAACTTGCGATTTCCTTCACCCTATATTGCTTGGTCATGCAGCCCCCTCAGCTTCGTCTTGCAGCAGAAAAATTTGAGATTTCCTTCACCCTATATTGCTTTCCAGCATAAGTATTTATTTTATGTACAAGTTATTTTTCCTTCTATTACTTTTGCATGTTTATTATATTTTTTTCAATACAATTGTGTTCCCATGTTTAAAATTTTATAAGTAGTTAAGTAATAGTTAATTCCCATTTAGTTCATTCTGCCATAATGAGATCATTCATTTTACACATTTGATTTGATAACTTCCCACCGGTTAATAAAAGCACCAGTTTAGCCCCCCCCCCCTCCCGCGTGAGGGTTGAATCTCCCACAGAGACACATAATTTTCAATCTCTTTGGTTACAACTGTGTTAGTCTTTTTTATGGCTACTGATTTTTCACGAAGAACCCCATGATGAACATGCAACTTCATTTAGGATATGTTCATGTAGTTTCCACAGCTTTTTCCCCTGCCTACCATTTGAAAAGACTTCATTTGATCTGTTTTTTCTGTGATAGAAGAACCCAAGACACAGTTTCAATTGGGAAAAAAATCGCTTTCTCCGTGCGCGCATGGAGATAATTATTTCTCTCTGTGCGCGCACGGAGAGGCACTATTTCTCCGTGCGTGCACGGAAAGTGATGTTGTTCTCCGTGCGCGCACAGAGAGGCACCCTCCGTGCGCGCAAGTTCCCGTGTCTCCGATTTTTTTAAAAAAAAATATAATAACATTCTCCATTTTTTTACGTTTCTTTCATCATTACATACTTATTTACATTTCACAAAAACAATAGAAAATATTCAATTCCATACATATATGAAAAGCAAAATCAGAACCTTCGACTGCCCCAAGTAGGAAATTAAAATAAAACATTCCAAAATGTAGCTCAACAAAAAAAAATGAAACTTACCAGCTCGAAAATTCTGGTGTGCAAGCAGATTCGGGGAAAAATCTAAAATGTAGCTCAACAAAAAAGACAGGATAGTAGTGCTGGAGGACGGCGACACCACCATTGGGCAGCCTTGTGGCTATAATCGACGGGAACTTTGATGAAGGGAAATAAATGTCGTTGTTTGGGGGAGATTTGGTAGACTTTCTAATTTGAGGATTATGTCTTAGCTTCTCTACACAAAATAGGAATAAGAGTTCACTTGCTGGGCCGGGTTATTTTTGCTGTTGTTGGGCTAGATCCGTGCCAAGTTGGCAAATTTGAAAAGCTGTGAAATGGACTGTGAACGGGGGCTGTAAGAGTAGCTTTTTCCTTTTTCTATTTTTTTTTTTTTTTGGAGTGAAAGGGTTTTACATAATGCACTTGCACTCATACATGTAGACATTATAAAGGATGTTGGACTATACTTAAAAAGATCTTTAAAAGGAGTTTTTTTGGATAGTTTTTTAGTTCTTTATATGCAAAAAAAAAAAAAAGGTTTTTCCATCTCTCCCCATAATTTCCTAATTGGTTGGGGATTGCCTGATTAGTCGAAAATCGAAGTTGGGATAGGATGCTCTTCATCTTGACTTTTATTTTTAAATTTAAATAACATTTTTTAAAAATAAAATGTTAAATTGCAAAATTAGAAAAAGATGTAACTCTATTCTCATCCCACCTTTGAAGAGCTTAGGGTCCATTTGAATGCAAAAATAGAATTTGGGTGGAAAGAAAATGAATTTCAGGAAATTGAATTACCTAGAACTTATTTTATTGAGAATTGTCAAGTAATTGTGTTTGATTAAAATAATTTTCCACTTGCTGGGCCGGGTTATTTTTGCTGTTGTTGGGCTAGATCCGTGCCAAGTCGGCAAATTTGAAAAGCTGTGAAATGGACTGTGAACGGGGGCTATAAGAGTAGCTTTTTCCTTTTTCTATTTTTTTCTTTTTTTGGAGTGAAAGGGTTTTACATAATGCACTTGCACTCATACATGTAGACATTATAAAGGATGTTTGACTAAACTTAAAAAAATCTTTAAAAGGAGTTTTTTGGATAGTTTTTTACTTCTTTATATGCCAAAAAAAAAAAAAGGGTTTTTCCATCTCTGCCCATAATTTCCTAATTGGTTGGGGATTGCCCGATTAGTCGAAAATCGAAGTTGGGATAAGATGTAGAACATGCTCTTCATCTTGACTTTTATTTTTAAATTTAAATAACATTTTTTAAAAAATAAGATGTTAAATTGCAAAATTAGAAAAAGATGTAACTCTGTTCTCATCCCACCTTTGAAGAGCTTAGGCTCCATTTGAATGCAAAAATGGAATTTGGGTGAAAAGAAAATGAATTTCAGGAAATTGAATTACCTAGAACTTGTTTTATTGAGAATTATCAATTAATTGTGTTTGATTAAAATAATTTTTCACTTGAAAAATGTTGAAAATTTGGATCTTTTGGTGTTCGTTTGGCTTCGTTTTTCATGAAAATTGTCCATTAAATGATTTTTTTTTTTACAATTGGGGATATAATTTTTTTCCATTAAAAAAAAACTGGAAAATCAATTTCCCACCAAAGTGGTGGGAAAACAAATTCAATAAAAAGGTGGAAAAGGGGTCACGATATAATTGAATTGCCTATAAATTGTTTTACTGAGAATTATAATTAATTGTGTTTGATTGGTATAATTTTTCACCTAGAAAATGTTGAAAGTTTGATATTTGTTTTTTTTTTATGGAAATTGCCCATTAAAGTGATAATTTTTTCTACCATTGAGTCTAGAATTTGTTCCAATTGCAAAAACAAAACAAAAAACTAAAAAAAAAAATTATCGTGCCGAATATCATTTGTTTGGCTTTGTTTTGCATGAAAATGTCAATAAAAATGATAAAAAAAAAAAATTTACCATTGTGTTTAGATTTTTTTGCAATTGCCAAAAAAAATAAAATGAAAGAACGTGTAAAATATTTACCAATCAAAATATCAAGAATTTATTTTATTCAAAAATGTGGAAAATGAAGAAAGGTGGAAAAAAAATTTCGGGGAAAATTTTGCCTATTAAACACTACAAAAGTTGGAAAATGAAATTTCTTCCATTTTCCATAAAAAATACTATGTATCAAACGGAGCCTTAGTTCCATGGACAAAAAAAGGCTATCAAACACGGCCTTAGTAAAACATTCTTTATATATGATGGAAGAAACAAGTGGGTGACTCACTTGAGATCGGAGAAGGTAGCGGCAAGGGTGATTATTGTGGTTGGGTTAGTGATTATTGTGGTTGGGTTAGTGGTGTCAATCGAACCGAGCGGCTCGTCGGCTCGACCGTTCGGCTCGTGAAAAAACGAGCCAAGAGCTGCTCGGGCTCGTCCTCGAGCCGAGCTGACTCGGTTTTTTTTTTTACGAACGGCTCGTGAGAGTTTTTTTAATTGAAGTTTAGAACATGTATAGTTAAAAAAATTTAAAAAGCAAATCTTGCGAGCCGAAGTTCAGCTCTACTCGCGAGCCACGAGCTCGTGGACCTAGCCGAGGTCGTACTTATACGGGCCGAGCTGAGCCGATCACTAGGTTGGGTGTAGTGCAAGGACCTCCAGGGATTATAAGGGATGGTCTACTTTTTGTTTTCTCTTTATTTTGTGTTTATATTTTTTTATCTAAATTCTATGCTTTATTTCTTTCTTGAAGCAAACATTATTGTTAAAAAATTTGGAGTATAACTAGGCCTGCAAATGATAGGATACGGACATGATCTATCAATATTTGATCCGATTCGATAAAAAATAATTCATAGATTCGATTTGATTTAATAATCCGGTGGTATTTGATTGTTAAATAAATTTTCGAGTTCATAAGTTATTGGATATCTCATCTAATAATTCGATCCAAAATATTTTAGAAAGAGGAAATTCTCAATCTCAATACAAATTTTATTTTAATATATATTAATGTTACATTGGAATTTGATAGGTTCGACATTCTTCAATAAAAGTCATAAAGTAGAATACAAGTTTCGAAATTAAAAAAATTATTATAATAAATTATGTGATAATATATAAAATATATTGTATTATTTTAACAAATCAGATTAGGTTGTTATTGAATCAAATTGACTTATATTCATATTTGTTCTATTTAGTTAACAAATTATTAAATTCAGATCTTGATCGAGTTATCGGAGTGAGATCCTAAATTCATCTCCCATTAACTTTATTGGATTAAGATGATATTCAAATCAAAATTCAATTTATTGATAGCCCTTATTATAATATATATTATTAAGTCTGTCTTCGAATAATAGATTTTATTTCAAGAGAAAATAAATAACAATATATTATTGTTACAGAGAGCTGCTATTTACATCTACAAAAGTTATATATCTATTTCACTCTATATTTATCTTTATTGTAATTCTATTTTTTTAAAAGTACTATTCTCATCCACATATATTCCAATATCGTCTTTATTAAATTCATTAATTTTAACACGATACATGCATACCATTTTTATCTATGTATCTATCTATCTACCCATCTCATCATAATTTCTTCAATCAATTTATATATATCCACACAATTTAGCACAAACACTTATAAATACACTAAACAATGAAGAGCGATGTAGTCTCTTTATCAATTGTCTTATCTGCTGCTTTGTGGCATCAATTGAATGGTGTTTATATTCGGATATTTCTTTGATAAAAATGGAATTGGATCATTCTATTTTTATGTGAATTCAAAAGAAGAGATTAAAATATCTGTCGTTGAATTATATTACTAATCCTCCACGTACACATTGGTGAAGCCAGAACTATTCTTTCCTCTGTTTTTTTTTTTTTGTTGTCTAAATTCAATTCCACCACCATTGTTACCATAAGTATTAAAAATCTCTATCTGTGTAATTGACGGATATCTAAAAACATAAGTATGTATAATCGTGTGTATACTAGGATCTTCATGTTGGAGTCTATATGCATGTGCATGAGAGCAAAAGGGTCAGTGGGAGGGGTATAATAGGATCCAACATGAAATTTTCAGTCTTGATACAAATTTTAAAAGTCAGCATGGAATGGTGGTGGGGATACGACAGTGGCGTTGCCAAAAAAAAAAAACTCTTGCAATTTTCTTCAAAAATAATTTAATGAGAATAAATATTATTTAATGAATTAGAGTGATATATTTTTATTTAATTTTAAGTAAATTTACATAAATTAGAAAGATAATAAAATTCTCTTTATGTGGGAAATAGAGACTCCCTCATTATAATATAGAAGCTATCTGGGAGAGATTATAATTTTGATTAACAGCAACTTTTTTACCGTTATGGGCTTCAACAGTATAAATTCAAATAATTTGACCAAAATCTGCTCTCACATGGCCTCCAGATAACGGCAGGAAAATCGATTTTCTGGGAGTGAAAATCACTCCCAGATAGGCACATAGTCCATAATCAGCTATTCCATAAAGAATAAAACTATTTGTACAAAAATGGTGTTCCAAAATTCATACAAAAATCTGGAGGTGAGCTCCACACGAATAAAATATTGACAAAAAAAAAAAAAAAAAGAATTGGATCTATCCTATGTGTGTATTCTGTACACAACAAAGTTGATTCCATAAATGCTACGCTTACAAGTTGTTAAGTAAAAATGGCAAGTGTACAAGCTATCTCATTAATAGAGCATTGCTCTCATTAAGACCTTTTATCTAATTATCGGTTAACTATGGCTAACCTCTATTTCTATGAAAAAAAAATAAGTTTAATGCGACGATTTTCCTAAAAACCCTAATTTGTAAAAAAAAAAAAAAAAAAACAAATTAAAATGAATGTATGCTCAACAATTTTTGGTTTTCAAATCAATATGAAATGTGATAGGGATCAGAAATTCATTTAATTATTCTCTCTTCTAACAATCAAATTACAACAACAATGGACTTTGTGTTTCTTTAGTAAAACTAATCGTACTTAATCAAGTAAACTAAATATCCTCTTGTTTGAATCCTATTTTTTTTTTTTACATTAAAATATATTTTTAAATAGAGATTTGATCTAATTTCAATCACACATTTTTTAATAAATTAATATTATACACAAATTCGAAACTCTTTTCTTATTTTTTAACCACGCTTCCTAATTATTCTTTAATCAAGAGCATTCAATATATGAACTTGAACTTTTTATTTTCTTTAGAGCTTGTTTGGGAGAGATTTTTTGGAGGAAGAATTGATTTTGAATAGTGATATGATGAGAAATGTATGATTGAAAAAGAAGAAAAAATTATTGATGTGATGGAAAATATTATTTTATTGAAGAATGTGTGGTTGAAAATGAGAATTGATTTACTGTAAAATTTGGAGAATCCGTACCAAACGGGCTCTTAATCTCGGCCATCTTAACTTTTTTTATATTGTCATGCTTTGTTCTTTATCTTTTATCTTATTCAAGTTGGTCCCTTTTGAGATTTCTATATGGTTTTTGTCCCTCAGCTTTATTTTTTATATACTTTTAATCCTTCCACTTTCAATTGTTTCCAAACAAGTCTGAACTTTTCAGTTGCTCTTTAATTCCACTCTTATTTCTCAATTAAGCTCTAATTGATCTTCTAGTCGAGAATTTTACCTATAAACACAACATATACGCAAATTTAAGTAGAATTACGTCTAATAAATAAATATCGTGGTAGTTTAAATGCATAATTAAGCGTATAAAAAGATATATTACAAGTAGATATTACATTCAAACACTTAATAAGTTAAATGGACTATGTATATGCTCTATAATTCTTGTACAAATTAGACATACATGTGTGTGCATTTGTTGTAACACCAATATTCCACATATATATCAATTAGTAGTATTTATCCATTTGGATTGTATGTATACATGATGAAATGTCATGTATATGAAATGAATGGATCGAGACGATCCTATATGGTGCTTTAAAAATAAAATGCCTTGTAATGAGAGCTAAAGTGATTCTTGACCGATGTTAGCATTGCTTCTTCCTTTTTTTTTTCTTCTTCTGAAAATTTAGTACTATTGTGATAATATGATGATAAATGAATGACATGAAAGTTATGTATATTCTGTAGTTATTTACTCTTGCTCCTCGTTGATCAAGTTCAAATAGTCAAACATTGAGGTAATCTTTAAATCGAGGTAATTTTCCATTCTTGGAGTTCTTTTGGCAAAGTAATTGTGTACAAATATTGATTATTTTTGAATTAATTTGAAGTTCTTTAACTTTATTTGTAACTTTATAGAAAAGGATGGTTTCAATTTTTTAAACTTGGATTTGTAGATTTATATCAAGTACGTTGATACATGGCGAATAATGCCATTTTTTCTAACAATTATGTTAATGTTGACAAATTCATAATTTAATCACTTCAATATGGTTCTACTACCTTAATTTAGAGTGTATTCTCGTGACTCAATATTGAATTAGCGTTTATCTATTTTTTGTGCTATTTTAAGAAACAAATTGAAGATCATGCTACTTTTCAAATTTGTGGGTCAGCAATGCCATCTTGTTAATATTTTATGGCACTAATATTACATTTTTTTTTTCTCTATTTTCCAAATATATGAAATTTAACACATTGTTCCAATAAGGTTTAAGGTTGTCTATACTATCTAGCCTTGAGATAGTTGTGACATATTGATTAAAAATTGAAGGACAAATTATAGTTTCAATCCCATAAAGAACAATTACTTTTAAACCTTCAATAGAAAAAAGGTCATCCCACTAGGATCAGACTGTACAATTCTTATTTGGCTCACTTAAGACTTGATATAGTTCGAGACAATGAGTAAATTTGTCTGAAAAGTAGATGTATATGGATAAGGGGTTGACATAGTTGGAAACAAGTCATGCAGCGAGTAAATATGTTTGAAAAGTAGATGTATATAGATGAGTACTCTTAGACCTAGAAAATTTATTTTATTTATTAAAAAAATTAGCCAAATAAAAAGATTAAAAACAAGAGAAACTTCAAAAAAATAGAAAATAGAACAGGAAATAAACATATGATTAGTATCATATCGAAATTGCGACCCATCATCAACCCAATTCACAAGATCCCAAATTTTTTTTCCCGCAAACCCCAAACCTGACCTTGCGGTGTTCTACAATCTGAAGCCATTTTTCAGACGGGCTCCGAGGAAGTAGGAGAGGAAATAGGTTTCAGAAACTCCGATAAAAGGGTTTTGATACATACACAAGGAGGAGTCAGAGATGTCTCTAACTAGTGTAAAGATGTCGGAGGAAGTGTGGTTGACATGCCTGACTCATGCATTGTCCACTGAGACCGAGGAGATCATGGGTCTTCTTCTTGGTGACGTTCAGGTGGATTATTTTTGCCAGTCTCTTGGATTACACATTCTTTTGGGTTTTGCTTATTAAGTTGGAGACTTTATTCTGTTTTTTTGTGTGGAACAATTATACTTTATATGTTGCTTCTTTTGTTCGTTGATTGAATATTCTGTGTAGGGTTTTATTCTGTTGATTTAGCTGTGTTGATTATTGACACGCCTGAAATTTTAATATAGATAGTTTTCTGGCCAGAATTTAATCTGCACTTCGAAAATTTGGATTCTGAAATGAATTCTGAATTGGGTTTTGCAAGATTGAGAACTTCATCAAGTTCTGATATGGAAATTTTCTTTTTGAGGGTTATGGGCATTTTACACAAATGGAATTTTATAAAATATTTCTGTGGATTGTTTTGGATATATGTAAATATAGAATTGTTTGTTTGTGTTTTTTCATTCTTGATATTAGTTTTAATATTGATAACTTCTTCTCATTACTAAGTAGCTTTATGGTAACTAGGTGCTATAATCTGTGTGAGCGTGTTGACACAACATTTAAGGTCTCCATTGCGTTCTGTCTGAAGTTTTTTGCCCTTAGGGAACATCATAGTTTTCCACTTTCTGATGCAAACTTCCGGCTAATGTTTTTATTGGGATTTTCCTTAAAAAGTCAAAAAATGCAGTTATCTTCATTATGTTGAACAGACATGAGTACTTATATGATGTTTAACTTCAAATGCAATAGATGCACTCAGTGTTAGCCCACATCTTCAGTTTGTCTCGTCTAGGCCATTCAGAGGCACAATGATGTAACTACATATCCTTACATTGTAGTTTGTCAATTTGGATCTATTCTAACTTTGGGGCGTTATATTGAAATTTTGAGGCTCTATCTCTGTTTCTTGCCTCCACTACATTGTATATGTTTGATTAGGGTGTTATATTTTGCTTGCACATGAACACAATTAAACATGTTCTATTTTTATGCAGCATTCAAGAAATGGAAATGTGACTGCATTAATATGGGGAGCCCTGCCACAACCTCGTTCTGATCGTAGGAAGGACCGGGTAGAGACTAATCCAGAGCAGTTGACTGCTGCATCAGCTTACGCTGATATATCCTTTTTTGTGATACTTACTCTTCCTTGATATCTTGGTTTTAGTGAAAATTGATGCATAATATGTTTGCTACCTTTGCAGAGTGCAAAGTAATACTGGTTCTCGCTGTACCTAATTTCCCATAATGTAATAAATATTTGAATTCAAACTATTTCTATACCTTACATTTTTTTTGGAGCTGAATTTAGTGGATTAAAATTGTTACAGAAAAATTAGCTAGTTTCTGCAGGTTCTTACACTTAACTATACCGAAGTATGTGGAGTGAAAACTCACACAATGGGGAATATGGTTCACATTTGTTTGTCTTGTGTTGTTTGGTCCATTGATTATCAGTGACTCTTTTTGTCTAATTAACTTCGTAGCACAGAGTTACCATGGCAACAGGAATAACAACCAGGGTGATTGGTTGGTATCATTCACATCCTCACATTACTGTTCTCCCCTCTCATGTTGGTGAGTTCTCAATAATGCTTCTAAATCTAATTGTACATTTTTTTACTGGTTTATAATAACTCATTATTTGTTAAACATCAAGCAGCTGGCATATTGTGGGATCAGTACAATTCACGATGAATCTACTAAAGTCCATTTTTACCAATACAACTAAATATGTTTCTTCTCTTTTATGAGACCTTAAGTAGCAGTAAGTAATTTTCAGACGACCAGCATGTTGACTTGAACTTAGTGGTATAAAATCTTATGGATTCACTGGTGTTGCTTTTTTCACTGAAAAATTTAATTAATTTTGTCAATTGATTGGAAAAGCCAGTTAATGCCCTATTCTATAGAAAGGTGCTTAGATAGCGAGCAACGTTTCTAAATCATCATCACTTAACATACTGGTTGATAAGGTGATCAAACTTTAGAGGTGATAATGGCCACCTTTTTAGAAGGGGTTTAGTTGATTCATGGAAATCAGCTAGTCATTTCCTACGATGCGTTTTAGAATATTAGTCCTTTGTAAGCATTAATAATTTTCTGGTCACTTGAAATTAGTGTATTTATCAGTTGTCCCATGTGATTTTTTCAGACGTGCGGACTCAGGCTATGTATCAACTGTTGGATTCTGGTTTTATTGGGTTGATATTTTCATGTTTCAGTGAAGATGCACAAAAGGTTTGTGTTAGTTTTCTATTGAGATATCTTTGCAAAAAATGCCTTCTAATATTAACTTAAATCATTGTAGGTTGGAAGGATTCAAATCATCGCGTTTCAGTCTTCTGATGGGAAGCAGAATCACGTTGTTAGACCTGTTTCTATTTCCCCACAACAGAAAAGTTTTATAGATATTGAATCATCGTTAAGTTCCTCACAGAACACAGTGACTAGATCAGGCTCTATCAAAGAAAGTATTGAACAAGATACCGGTGATTCCGGTGCAATTATTAACAAACATTTGGTGGGTCTGATTTCCCTGCTTTTCTTCTGTATCTATTAGGAAAGCTTTTTCCTTTTAATTTTTCTTTTTCAACTGTGGTACTCAGTCTTTGATATTCTGAGTTGAAACATAGCCGTACTTACTGCCTCGATTGAGGAAAAGAATTTAATATTTTGGATGTGTCTGTTTATCAAATTTTTGTAAAGAGTTTGCTGTTTTGAGACTTGTCCCCTCTTAGACTGACAACTGTCACTTTTGATTCAGAATGATATTTGTTTTTACTTTTCATAGCTGATGTACGTCAATTGTAACTGATTGGGTAGGATAAATCACATGACTTGGGAGGATTTTCTGGGAATGCCGATGCCCGAATGTTAGACAATTACAATGCCAACAATATAAATAATGCAATTCATGATTTAGATCCCATGGAGATGTCAGATGGTATGCAGGAAGCAATGCACCTTTCGAATTTGGAGATGAGGTAAAATGAGTAGTTCTCACATCACTTTCTATCCTATCTTCAAATGTGTTTTTATCGTTTTCAAGCATTAGCATTTTAAAAGTTAGCTTGATTTTAGCCCAATGTGTTGGACAAGTAAAAAAGAAGGAAAAAGGAGCAGCCAGTAAGAAGAAGACGGACAACCCAGAAGTGAGAAAACGAAAGACAACTGACAGTATCCTGCTAATTGAGCAACAATAATTGTATTCCCATAACTGTTCAACGAAGCTGGAAAATCTTACTGAGCTTGCTTAATTCCTTAGTTAAATGATAAATTTGAAAAAGAAAACATGACAGCAGTTGCTCTCATGTCTTTGAATTCCTATCTTAAAGATTCGAAGATCTCCCTTTATTGGCTATTTGGCTTGTGATTGTACAAGTTATTATGGGGAATAACACTTGCAAAATGATTTTTGAAATCTTGGAGACATTTTTTTCACTTTTCCTTTTATCATTTCCCAATATCTTCTTGCATTGATGTATCTCAACCTTTCCAATGTCTTGCAATGGATGCCGAGAGTATCTACATGGGTTTCAGAGGAAAAGTTGAGATGTGCGAATATGTATAGCTTTCTCACCTTGATAAAAGTAGAGTATAGGTACCTTTAAGTAGGTAAAAAGGTGGATAAGGTAGGGAATGCACTTGAATTTTGTAGTGATAATGTCAATTTAGTATTATTTAATGTGAAAAATTACTCTCACGGAAAGCGAACATTATTTTAAGACATCTAAACATATAAGAAGGATCTTGGAGACATTATCAACAATTACATATTTATATTTATTAATGGAATTAAATTACCTGTTTGTTGGGATAGTAAAAAATGAATGTGGATAAAGCTGTTGTTGAAGAAAACGTTCTGAGTCTTTATCTGCTTACTTGCTGAATTATTCCATTTGTCTTGACTTCACATTATGCATAAAGTTTTGTTGAAACTTTGAAGTTTGTAAAGTTGAAAAGCATAAGATAGAGGGTAAAGCTTAATGTTATTTATGAATGGAATGTGTTAGCTCCAGGTACAGAACTGGAAGGGCACCAAAATTCTTTTACATATTCTATGGGAATTTTAGGCTTCGGCTATCTATGTAGTAGAATTAGTGCATTTTAACTGCACAAATGAATTTGGTGGACTACCAGAAGAAATCAAATTAGGCGCTTTATTGAGAATTGAGTGTTTGATTATGATACTGAAGTACTAAAGATGTTTATATGATGCTTTGAATACTCATTATCTCTTTTCTTGTATTGCCTCTCAGCCCAATTATTTTGTCTGTCTTTGTTTGTAAGTTGCATTCAACTCAAATCTCTGGAAATCTCACATGCATGTATAGATGATATATTTGTAGCCCAAATAACGTAATTGGGCTGTTTCTATAAGTTTGGATCAGTTAATGTGTCTTCCCTGTTATAATATTTCATTCAAAAGGTATAGAAGAGATTCAGTTCCTTTCCTTCCTGACTCTGGTTTCTTACTACATTTGCTTTTATTTGTTGTTCACTCATAACAATAGAGGTGGCATTTTTTAACATATTTAACAGTTGTCATATAATGATGTTCTCTATATGAATGCTTTTGTTTCCTGGCAGTGGTGCAGAATTTGTGAGAAAGGAAATTCCTCTTCATGTACTACCAACCTCGTCCCTTCTCAATCTGGACTCACCACTGTCTTCATTTACAAATCTTCAGCGTGTTTTATATGAAGAGGAGCGGACTGCTTATAAACAAGCAATTGTTCAAACCATGAGGTAACATTATCCGACTTGATTGAAGCATGACCAGTTCGTTCTTATTTCATTACACTCATTTTGTCCAACTTTGGTAGGGAAGGAAAAGTGCATCCGCTTACTTATATACATCACACATCAACTTATCAGGCTTCCATGTGCAAAATGATAGAATATTGGTAAGATGCAGTACAACCTTTTGCACCAGAAACTTCGGCTTGACATTTGCTTATATTTATTGGTTAATTGAACTGCAGCTTAAGCCCTGCCATAAATGTTCTTCAAGATCAGTTAAGAGAGAATGAAGTTCGGGTAATGATCATTTTAGATTTTTTGTCTTGTAGCATTTCTTTTTCCAGTTTCATATTGTGAATTAAAGAAAGAAACAAAATAAGAGAAAGACCTACCTATCTAGTTCAATGCCATCTGGGTTTCCCTTTAAACTCGAGCCTTTTTCATATGCTAAAACTGTTGGGGGAAGTTTAATTGTTTTTGCTGAAAATTTAAGCATGTTTGAGCTCCATTTTTTGAATAAGAATGCATTTTGGAATAGTAGATTGATGGAAAATGTGTTGTTAAAAAATAAGGAAAAATTTTAGGTTTGCGTGTAATATTATTTTATTGAAGAATGTATGGTTGAAAAGATGAGAGAAAAATGTATTTTGAAAATAATGAGAAATGTTATTTCTTGGAGAGTGAAATGGTTGACAGGTTCCTGAAATGATACTGAAGCTCTCTCTTACCAAATGGCAAATACTACTAGGAAGTTAATAATATAGAGAGAATTAATTTGTTCTATTTATTCCTTGCTTGATTTTCTGAAATATTTATGGTTCTGAAACATTTCTTTTATTCTCTAATCCCTTTTTAATACCAAAATGTACAAGATTTCCTCTTGTTTGCGTGTTTATTCGGTCATCTTTATCTAGCAGGATGCTACAATTTTACATTGTATTTTTTTATTTTTGCTGAAACAGTTAAAATTGCTTGCTGATGAAGCCAAGGTTTTGGAGTCGGAGATTTCACGAGGAAGCGAATCAACTTCTTCACCTCGTTCTCCATCCCACGGGCATCGAGGTAGTCCATCTGGTCATAGAGACTTGTATCCTACTGCTTTCAACCAAACTAGAAATGTTGGGGGTCCTGGTAGCCGAAGCCGAAAAGGATCTTAGTTCTATATCAGAACCAATCTAATCTAGTCAGAGATTGTTCTATGTACTATGTTTGGCTTTTTTGCTTCAATTCAGCCACCCTTTTGTTAGTTTCCCATGTTCTTGCTAAATCTTGCACAGGTTTATGCTTTTTTGTGGGATTTGTATACTGTACTTTTTTGTGTCCTCTATGTGAAAACTGCCTGTGCCAATCAAGGTCGTACGGGTATATAAATATATTATTGAAAATTCCAGATGCATATACTTTTCAAAACAAGAAGTTATTTCTGTTGCAGAGAAATTGTTTGGACACAAATTATTTCAAATTAATATTTATTTCAATGTTAAGTTTAGAAAAACATGCTGATATCCTGTCTTTTACCTTGAGTGCGTTGCATTAGATCACATAAGGAATTTATTTAATTCTATTCAGTGGACTGGACAACCAAAAAAAAAATAAAAAATAAAAATCAAATCGAGTCAAATAATTGGTTTCAAACTAGTTTTGTCCATTTGGACCCTTAAATAAGTTGAATCGAACCGTATATAAATGTAACAAAAATCTAATTCTTTGTAAAGGAATATGATTCTAGCATAAAGAATTATAATTTATGAGCTCTATCAGAACAGCAAAATAGAAAGAATTATGCGGAAGGGTATATGTTTCTTTAAAGCAGTTGATGAGATTTGACGATTTGCCCTCTGCAATTTTATTGTCGTGTTCAAATTTTTTGACAGTTAGAATCCTTTTTTTTTTTCCTCTTTAAGTGTTCTGTTTGTTTACATAGTGAATTCATCATTAATACAACCTTCATTTTTTGTTCTAAATATCCATTAACTTTTGACTTACGAGTTATTGACATATAGTTGACTTTAATATTAGAGTTTTGATCATAACAAACAAGTTAATCGTATCTACTAACAATTGATTTAAAGTGATCATAATTTTTGACGTATTTAATAATAAATTGATCGATCACTGTTAAAAGATCAAAACTATCCTTACAAATTGGACTTCACAAAGAAGGTCCGGTCGACGTATTTCAAACATTCAAGTCAAATATGAGAGCTTAAGAGCCAACTTCAAGAAATATCGAAGACTAGGCTCTTTGATCAAATGCAAATGTACTAATACTTTGATCTTTAGCAATAAACGACAAAAGTTCAAAACTATTTTATGCACCAAAAAATAATTTGTTAACATTTGCATAAAATGATTTGATCAAGTTAAATTTGATTTTCAAGATGATATTTAAACTTAGATCATATTTTCAAAATATTATTTATCTTTAAAAACTAGTTGAAAGCGATTTCTAAAAATTTGAATGTTCAGACCGAACGGATCGACCGAACCGGTCGAACGAATTGTAGATAGATCGGTATTGATGCTGATAGTTCTGCGGGTCTTGATGGATTTTCATCATTGTTTTACCAACAATGTTGGGATATTATACAGGATGATGTATATGATAATTTCATTGATTTCTTTGAGGACGGTCATTTGTCGAGAGGATTTGCTGATACGTCTATTGTTTTGCTTCCGAAGAGGGAGAATGTTTGTAGATGGATGGATTATTGACTTGTCAGCCTGTGTACGGTATTCAATAAGCTTATCGCAAAGCTACTGAACAACATATTGAGTTCATTTCTGCCTTATATTATTTTCGTCAGCAGAGTGAATTTGTTCTCGGTCGACTTATTGGGGACAATGTTTTGTTGACCCAAGAGCTTCTACACATGTTGGATAATAGAATACGTGGAGGGAATGTTATGCTGAATTTTGACATGATTGAATCATATGATCGTATGAATTGAAGATTCATTTATTCTATACTGGAGGCTTTTGGTTTTGACCAGTTGTGGATTGATCGGACCAGACGTTGTATATTGGAGCGTTGATTCTCAGTGCTTCTGAATGGGCGGCCATGTTGTTTCTTTTCTTCATCGTGGGGACTCAGACAGAGAGATCCTATCTTTTCATGATTATTTATTATTGCTACGGATTACTTTTCTCGATTGCTTACTCAGAGGTTTCAGACATATCCTAGTATGCAATATCGACATGGAGGTAGTACTCTTGTCTCTCATCTTGCTTTTGTTGATAATATGATTATATTTACCAATGGACAGAAAAATTCTATCAGAAGCGTCATCGATTGTTTGGGGCACTACGAGGGGGTCTTTGGCCAATTGGTGAATAGAGACAAGAGTGTTCTTATATTGCCTAGGCAGGCATTTGATATTCAAATACGGAGGTTAGTGATTTTGACTGGATTTTCACATCAGAGATAGTTGTTCACATATCTGGGAGTCCCTTTGTTTAAAGGGGCTAAGAAGAGTTTTCTATATGATGATCTCATTATGAAGGTCAGGAGTAAGATTTCTGGATGGGCTTTACACTTTCTTTCTCCTGATAGTAGGATTACTCTACTGAGATCTGTTCTTTCTTCTATACCTCTGTATTTATTCTAGATTATGTGACCTCCTAAAGTCATTCTGAAAAGGTTGGAGAGTATATTTGTGCGATTCCTATGGAATTCTACGGATCATGCGGGTCGGCTATATTGGCGGAGTTGGAAGGCGATTTGCCTTCTCGCTGATGATGGAGGTCTGGGCTTTAGACGTCTATAGGACACAGGGAACACATTTTCATTGAATCTATGTTGGCTATTCAGGTCTTAGAATTCTCTGTAGGTTCAATTTTTACTGGGCAAATATTGTAGAGGGACATCCATTGTTTGCAGCAGTTCCTTATTCAGCCTATCCTATTTGGAAGAGACTGAAGAGATTTGGACCATGCACCAAGACACATTGCGTGGCTCCTTGTGTTAGGGCATATATTCTTTTGGCATGATTGTTGGATGGGTAATTCTACATTGGTATCTATTTTCCCAAACAGACAGTACACATCTGCGAGGGTGCATAACTTTTTCGAGAAGACTGGATGAGATATTGGGCGATTACTACAGGCTCTTCCATCAGCTATGGCAGAGCAGATTGTAGCCATTCCACTATGCCTTGATGTCTTGGACCGTATTTTCTAGAGGGCAACACCAGATGGTAGATTTACTACTAAATCAGCATGGCAATTGATCCGCTCTACGAGGCCAGTGCATGATTCATTTCATCTATTGTGGAGCTTTATCATACCTTTTACTGTTTCGTTCTTCTATTGAAGATTATGGCATGACTTAATACCAGTTAATGTCATTATCTACAGGAGGATATATAGTCAGTTGGCTTCTCGATGTCAGTATTGTTCAGAGATTAAGACCATCACTCATATTTTTATCGTTAGTAGTATTTCAGATCATGTTTGACAACATTTTGGGGCTTTATTTCAGATTACCATTAGTGCATGAGAGTGTCAGACAAATTTCTGACATGGAGATATTCTGGACAATTTACAAGGACCGGGCACATTCGCATCATTATTCCTCTATTGATTTTATGGTTTCTTTGGACTGAGAGGAATAATGCAAAGCACAAGAACATACGTATGAGTTCGAGATGTATTATTTGGAGAGTTTACCGTATAGTATCCTTCCTCCATATTGGTGGACTATTCCGACCGTTACATTGGCGTAATGACATGCATCTTGCTATACTTTATGGTATTTCTTTGAATATCCCCCATCTCCTCCTCATATCATGGTTTGGTGGTGTACTCCATCACCTGAATCTGTCAAGATCAACATCGATGGTCGTGTCAAGGATGTGTTTGCGAGTGGGGGAGACATCATCAGGGATTATGCAGGATATTGTATAAGGGCCTTCTCAACTTCATATGAACAATGTATGGTATTAGAAGCAGAACTTCGTGATGGGATACTACTGGCTAGAGATCTTAGTTTGTCAGATATTTGGATTGAGGTAGACTCAATTGTGGCCATTCACTGTATCACCAGAGGTGGCAGACTGTGGCCTATCCAGGGAATACTCAGACAGATTACAGATATCATTTCTTTTAACAGAAATACAATTTCCAACATCTTCAGAGAAGGGAACCAAGTTACAGATACACTTGCTATTGAGGGTTGACATAATCGTAGATACCATGAATATGGACCAATCGACTTACTACGACATATTATGGCGCTTATTCAGATTGACACATATGGTTTGCCTAGTATTAGAGTTTTATTTTTTGTATCTCGCCTTTACTTTTATAAATCCATCGAGAATATGCATGCATATGCGAAGCATATTCGTGTATTTTAGAACACTACATTTATTTTTGCTCACATTTGCATTTCATGCGAGGGAAGTAGTGCTTCCTTTTTTATTTATTTATTTTACTTTTATTGTAAGGGAAGCGGTACTTCTTTTTTTACTGCTTTACTTTACTTTTGCTGTAAGGGAAGTAGTACTCTTCCATTTATTGCTTTGCTCCATTTCAGTTGTAACTACGGTATTCCTCCACCACAAGTGAGCACATATTAATAAAATCTCGGAGGTACCGTCCTCCTTCCACTTAAAAAAAAAAAAGTAGGTGCCACCGTGTTGTGATGTACTTAAACTACGTATATAAAATGATTAATATTTTTGTATGTACCACCTAGTTGGATATACATAAACTATAGGCAATCAATTGTAGAATATTTTAGAATTATTCAAATATTTTTTACAAAGATATAAACAAATCGATGTAAATCAATATATTCTTTTTAATCTGCAATGTTAATTTTATCTTTGTTATTTATTCTTCCTTTTGTTGTGAAAATTTACATCAAACAAAGTATAATAAAGTTCTGCTTTACAAGTTACAATAATGTTAATTTTATCTTTGTTTTTAAATAAAGTTCTATTATTACGTTCTATAATAAAGCTCTGCATATTAATTATACGTGTAATCTAGACACTATATATGGAAACAATTCATAATATTTTTGGTATTTAGCTTATCTTATTTTTTATAAGCCTTAATAACATTTTGAAGAGACCTTAAACATGATAGAGTCCTAATTACTAGAAATTTAGGGAGGTTAGTGATTGATTTAATTTCAAATTCTAGGACTCCTAGTTGAATTGAAATTCACCTAAATCAAGAAGGAAATTCACCTTAATAACATTTTCAAAAGACCTTAAACATGATAGAGTCCTAATTACTAGAAATTTAGGGAGGTTAGTGATTGATTTAATTTAAAATTCTAGGACTCCTAGTTGAATTGAAATTCACCTAAATCAAGAAGGAATTTAGCCATTTAGGACTTCATTGTAACCAAACACAAGCACATGCTACGACAATAAGTGAAAGAAAAGGGGAAGAAATATATTTGTGAAGAAGAGAGGAAAGGAAAATAAAGGCATTGCAAGAAATTTCTAGAATTGGCACTTTTGAAATTCACGCACACGGTGCTCAAATCCTAAGACATATTTCAAAGGAAGTAGACTCAAACCCCGCTTTATTTCAATTCATGTTATATTTCATCATGTATAAATTTGATTATATATTATATGTGGTTCCTTATGGGTTTTAAATATGTGCTGTTGGCATAGTAGTGCACCAGAAATGTGAACTTGGTGGCATAGTAGTGCATCAAATGTTGGTATGTCGCCTGATCATCGATATGCTTATTTATTAAAAGTTTGAATGAAATGAATACATGCTTAAAGTATAATATGTTTGGATTTAATGTGTGTACAAGTCTATTGAGTGTTTCTATGAAAGACTCAACCCCCTAACAATTTCATATTAAGGCGATCAATGGTAGCGTGGAGGAGAGTTGTGGTGCTTTGATGTGAACTCCAAAAGACATCATCTGAGTCATGTTTTGTTCGAATAATTATTTAAATTTGGAATATTTTAAGTTAGTATTTCTTGAAAGCTTGAAGACTAAATTGTTGATGAAATTGTTTCATGGTTGATATAATATTTTTATTATGGTTTATTTAGTTCATTTGAATTGCAACACTAGGGTTTAAATATTTTCAGACCAAAGTACTTGAAATTTTGAGGTGATTCCAATTGGAGAAAATATCTGAGTTATCTATTTCTCAGATTCGGAATCATGAATTTTGGTTGTGTAAAACTCAAGTTGTGGACGTTTCCCCGAGGGCTGTACTAGTTGAAAATCTAAACTTTCCAAAATAAAATTTCTTTAGTTTTGTAATGGATTCTTTGAAACTTTAATGCTTCTAGTCCAAGTTAATTTTAGTATTTTAGGAACAATCTAGGTAGAATTTTTCAAATTTAGGATTTTAGTAATGTCACGAGTTCCTAGATTTGGGGCGTTATAATAATATTCTTAACCTTTTTTGGTTATTTATTTCCTTAACAGTTTTCTTTTGGGATAATTAGGTTCATTACGATAAAAAAAGAAGTAAGTAGAATAATACCCTGAAACTAATTAAAACTTTTACTCCCGTAATTAATACGCTCAAATCCTCCCCCACTTAATCATCTGCACATCCTAAATCATCTTCCCCAAAAATTCGATACTGGAATTCAGAACTCATTCATTTCTCCCAAATTGAAAACCCTCCAAGCCTCTTCATTACCATCTCCAATTTGCTCCCTTCACAACAGCGAGACAACATCGTCGGACTCATCTTCGCCTCCGATCGGTGCCAAAATCGATGAAGAACAAAAGTCATTACTGTATCCAAACGTTTTCGTCGATATCGAAAACTGTCGAACCCTGCTTTAAACTTCCGTCGCCACAAAACCACCACCACAATCCTCTCCTTCTCCGACGGCATCGAACCATGTAAGTGGAAATTGTTTCATCCCAACTGGTGATCGAGTTAACATCTCAACTTTTGTCATACGTAAATGGAGATTAATTCATCTTAGCTGGTGTTTGTATTTATTCATCCTTTGAGTAATTCATATTTCACATAATTAGTGCTTCAATTTGACATTCGATTGATTCTTTGTAGAATGACAGGAAAGAATTCTAGAAATACGAATTACTCAAGTTGAAGATGTATCATGCATGTTCCAATCTCAAGTTCGTCTAACTGATGAAGAAGAGCTCCAGATTTCTGTCAACGTGGCTTGAAGGGATTATTCAACTAATGTTTGGTAAATAAGATTGCATTTGCATTTGCAGTTGCAGGTTTTGTAGGTCATAGAAAAATCTCTAGAATTTTCACAATAGAAATGGAAAGTTTCACTCTTGGTTCTGTTACATGTCTATGAAGTATTTGATAATTTGTTTCAATTGAAGTAATTTGCTTTGTTCAATTTTATTACAGAAAACTTCAATTTTATTTGTTTGCTTCAAATAATATTCTAATATGTTGGTTGTGTTCTGTGTAGTGTGAAATTTGAGAAGAAAAAATGGATGTGCAAAATAACCATATTGCACAAGGTATTGTGTCATGCCTCGATCGGGAAAATAATAACTCAATTGTGTTACACCAATATGGAAATTGCTAACTTGTCACTTTTGCAAGTATTTGTCACTTTTTTAAGTTTGTATCACTTTTTATAG
>CM032637.1:16889899-16932399 GCA_019097785.1 Fraxinus excelsior | reverse complement strand
TCAATGAGAATGGAGAAGTGGATAAGTACAAGGCCCGATTGGTAGCAAATGGGTACACTCAAGAACATAGGGTAGATTATACTGAAGTTTTTGCACCCGTAGCTCGGTTTGACACAATTCGATTGGTGATTTCTCTTGTAGTTTTGAAAGAGTGGATAATTTATCAATTAGATGTGAAATCTACTTTCTTGCATGGTGAATTAAGTGAAGAATTTTTTGTTGAACAACCTCCAGGGTATGAATAGAAAAGGCAGCGAACAGAAGGTATACAAGCTAAAAAAGGCTTTGTATGGACTTAGGCAAGCTCCAAGAGCTTGGTACAGTTGTATAGAGTCCTATTTTGAGAAATAAGGTTTCGAAAGATGTCCTTATGAGCATACCTTATTTGTCAAAATTGAAGAAGGTGGTAAGGTCTTGATTTTATGCCTCTATGTAGATGATCTTATATTTATTGGTAACAATGAGTTTATGTTTGCTGAGTCTGAAATCTCCATGATGCTTGAGTTTGATATGACCGATCTCGGAAAAATGAGATACTTTCTTGGCATTGAGGTGATGCAAAGATCAGATGACATTTTTATCTGTCAAAAGAAATATGTACAAGAAGTATTAGAAAGGTTCAACATGTTCAAGTGCAATCCAGTCCACAATCCTATGGTCCAGGGTTCAAACTTAAGAAAGATTAAGTTGGAGTTAGAGTTGATAGAATTTTCTATAGGCAGATTGTGGGAAATCTTATGCACTTGACAGCTACTCGGCCTGATGTTATGTTTGTAGTAAATCTTAGTAGCAGATTCATGGATTGCCCTACTGAACTTCACTTGGGAACAACAAAGAGAATACTTAGATACTTAAAAGGCACAATTGATTTTGGTGTGTTCTACAAGAAGAGAGGAAATGAGGAATTGGTTGCCTACAGGGATAGTGATTACGCTGGAATCTAGATGATATGAAGAGAACTTCAGGCTACTTGTTTGTGTTGAGCTTAGGAGCAGCGTCTTGGTCTTCAAAGAAGCAGCATATAGTCACTTCATCCACTATTGAGGCTGAGTTCATTGCTGCAACTTCATGTGCTTATCAAACAATATGGTTACGAAGGGTATTGGAAAGCCTTGGTCTTTTTTAACATGATTCTACTCTAGTCTATTGTGATAACAGTTCAACAATTAAGCTTTCCAAGAATCCAGTTTTGCATGGTCGCAACAAACACATTGATGTTTGAACTTATTTTCTTCGTGAACTCACAAGAGATGAAATTGTGAAGATGGTTCATTGCCATACACAAGGGCAAGTTGCAGACATAATAACTAAACCTTTGAAGATTGATGTATTCTTGAAGATGCGTGAGTTGATGGGCATTGTTCAGATACAAGAGTATATTGATTTTAGCATTCAGTTTAAGGGAGGATGTTAAACTTAGGTTTTTTCCTTCTTCTTTGATTTAATATTCTATTAGCTTTGTTAATAATCCCTATTATTTAGGGACTATTTTTTTTTTGTTTACATATTCCTTGGCCATTTACCACGTTATATGATATGTAAGACGTGTGCTACATATTTTTCTCTTTTCAATTGTCTTGTAAGGCTATTTAAATGCCAATTTCCTTGTTAAATAATAACAAAAAGCATTCTCCAACTCTTGCTTTCAATACAGAATTAGAGTTTCTTACAGTGGGTTGTTGAGTTTGGTCCTCAATTTTAATGCTGTTTGTATATGGTTGAGAGTTATTGAGCAGAAAGTAAGGAACAAAGGATAAATCATGCTTGATTATTGAGATTCCTGTAATTACATTCAAATCAATTTTATTAATTTTGCAAGTCAGTTGTGTTTGAAGGAATGGTCTCTTGAAAAAGTTGCTACCTTTTACCCATCTTCTCCAATTGTTTTTCATCTTTTTTATTGTCTATTCCTAATTAATGAATCGGTGGTGATGGTTTCTGGGGTTGATTTGTGTGTGGTACGTTTGGAGATTGGTGGTAGTGATGCGAGTGGTGGTGGTGCTTTAGTGGTGACCATGGTGTTGAGGTGACATTGTCATTTTTTGGTGTTGGGACAAAACGAGTCGATGAAGAGCTATTGTGATCAATTATTGGATAATTGTGTCAAATAAAATGAATAAATCACGATCAATAAATAATTGGAGAAATTACACACGTCACTATAGGGGAAAATGCTGATAATGTATTTACGGTAACAGATCGTAGTCATAAAATAATAGGTCACATTGAAGACATTACATTTCACAGACAGTCATATAGACTGGATCATAAAAAGTCACAAATAACATAGATCTGGTCACAAATTGTAATAATTAACAAAGATCCCGTTACAAATTGTCAATGTTAGCACATACCTGATCACAAATAGCACAGAAACACCTATGATAGGTCACATTCATGCACACGTTTTATAAAATATACTCCTGACCTGATCCCAAAAAGACTTCAGTTAAAAGCTTACCAAAAATAGACTCATGTTAGCAGATTCATGTTAGCACAAGTCTAGTAGTTAACAAAGATTTGATCACGGCGACCATTTTTAACGTAGTCACATTTAACATATACTTGGTTACAAATAGTAATAGTTAACACAGACTTGGTAAGTTAACACAGACTTGGGCATAAACAGCATAGAAAACACATCCAACACGTCCTATTCATGTAGACATTTTATAAAATATAGACTCTTATTAAAAACTTATGATTTTTTCACAAGATGAATTCACAATGTATGATTCATATAAATTCTTTATATCTATGTAACCTAAAATTAGGTGGAATAAAAGGGGAATTGCTTGATTTTGAGATATGAATATTCAGATTCGACATATTGTCCACTCAAGATACCCCGATAATTCCAATCAAATGAATTTCAAAAATCAAGAATGGAATTTTGACTTAATAAGTGGAAACTTGCTTTTGATGAAGCAGAATCGTCAATTTATGATTAATTTAAATGATAAATTATTGGAGATTTTGTATGAAAATGGTTAATCGTAGTTAGTGAGAGAAAGTGAGAGGAAGAAATATACGTAGGTAAGAGAAGATATATGTGAAGAAGTAATGCTATTCAGACTCATGGGGTTATAACCCCAATTTATGTTTGTTAGGTGAGAGAATTTGTTATAAAAAATGTACTAAAAATCTATATTTTAGGATAATGATAATGATGATTAATTATCTTTACTTAAGTTGTAAAATATATTAAAAGTATATTTATGTATATTTATAATGACTTAACACCAGATTTGTGTAACTTTTCCATAAGTTTGGTAAATGTGAAAATTGTATTTTTAATGTATTGTAGTTATGTGTTTTTTCTTTTCATAAAAGTGCTTCTTCAAATTAGAAGAGTTTTTAGAGAGAACTAGTCCAACTTGACTTTCTTTAAAAGCACTTCCGTAATAAGTAACTTTTTTAAAAATTAGTTTCCAAATAAAATTAGAGTAGATTCCCATAAAAGCTATTTACAAGAAACAAAAGTAAAAACAAAAGTCATGCCAAATGGATGATAAATCCATTAAGTCGATCCACCTTTCGCTAGAATCCACTCTGGATTTTTTTATTTTATTTTATTTTTTATAGTGGGTAGGAGAAATTAATTAATTTAGATTAAGCATCTATTTGGTGGCCATTTTTTTAGAAAAAAAATTGTTTTAAATAATGAATTTTAGGAGAAAGTGTGGTTAAAAAAGTATGAATTTTTTTTTTTTGGGTATACGTTTAGAATAATTTATTATATGAACGTGTGGTTAAAAATGACTATGTATAAAAAAGGTTTTGATAGAATGAGAGACAAGTATGAGCTAAATTGTTTAGTGGGTTTTATGTGGAGTAGGTAAAAATACTAAGGAGTAATTTTAATTGAACAAGATATTTGAAGGAGAAAAATATAATTTACTAAAAATAAAATTTTGTAAAGTAAATGGAAGCTTTTTCATGCAATGGTTAGATACTTCTCTTTGTCAAGTGCACCTTACAATCTAAGGCAATCCACCTATTTATAGTAAACAAAGTTGGTGGAATCAACTCTAGAATTTTCTAATTTTTCTTTTATTATTTTATTTTACTTGTTCATTAAGAAATTTTAGAGAATTCTTATACATAAATCAGCCTCTAAACATTTCTTGTTTCCCAAGTTAGTCTAGATTTCTCTAGAAATGGTAGATTATAGAAATGTGCATCATTTTATAATACTCATCCTTGTGCACATTATGATAACTCCAATCATTTCTCGTAGTAACTAGAACTTTGCTCGTGGTAGCGCCTTCGTGAATATGTCTACTAATTGTTCTTCAGTCTTGCAATGTTTGAGCTCTATCTCTTTATTTGCTTTAGCTTCTTTGATAAAGTGATACTTGATGCCAATGTGTGTAGTTCTGCTGTGAAATATAGGATTCTTGGCCATTGCTGTTGCAAACTTGCTATTGTAGTAAATCTCTGTAACTTCATCTTGTGGCTATCTTATGTCTTCAAGGATGCACTTTAGACATATAGCTTGGCTCGTTGCCATTGTTATGCAATATACTCTGCTACAACTGATGACTGTGCTACTAGTAATTATTTCTTTGATGCCAAAGAGAATATTTCTGAACATAGTGTGAATGCACAGTTCGCTGTGGTTTTCATATCGTCCACTGATCTTACATAGTCACTATCATTATATCCGAGTAGTGTTGAGTTAGGCGAGATCGATATGATGTAGCATAGTCTTTTATTTCTTGTATGTATCTTAATATCCGCTTTGCTGCTCCATAGTGAACTTGTCTTGGACTTTGCAAGAATCTTGAAAGTAGTTTAGTTACATACATTATGTCTGGTCTGGTAGCTGTGAGATAGAGTAAACTTACAATTAGACTTCGAAATTGTGAGCTGCTTCTTTTGGAGTATCGTCTTCTTTTTTGAGTGATTTGTTGCTATCCAAAGGTGTTGATAGTATTTCTTATGAGCAATGAAGATCCTATCTTCAGATTGGGTAATTTTGATCTCAAGTAAGTAGTGCATCAATCCCAAATTAATCACCTTGAATGTTTTCGGTCACGTCTTTCTTGAATTTCTCGATCATCTTTTCATCGTTCCCTGTATAGATAAGATCATCAACATATAGAGAGATAATGAGTGTACTATTTGTACCTAGGTATTTGATGTAAAGAGTTGGTTTGATGTTGCTCCTCTTGAATACTTGCTCGGTTAAGTAGCCGTCTATTTTGTAGTACCAAGCTCGCAGAGCTTGCTTTAATCCATGCAGTGTCTTCTTTAGTTTGAAAACTTTACCTTCTTTACCTTATATCACGATTTCTTGAGGTTGCTCTACAAGAAGTTCTACAGCATTGTAAAAGTCCACTTTGTAAAATTTTACTCTAATAAATTACTTTCTTCCTCTTTCAACTTCTTGCCCAATTTAAATTACTCTATACTATTTCTATCCCACAAATTTATCCCATAAAAAATTCATTAGACCATTTCAATATAAATTAACTTATTTCTCAAACCTAACAATAATACTATCGGTGGTATCATAGCTACTATATGATTGATATTGGGCATAAGCATATACTATGGCATAAATTTTTGCTCATTAATTCCCATCCCAACCTTTAATGGAGAAAACTATGATTTTTGGTCCTTTATAAAATGAAGACTTACTTTTGTGTGCAAAGTTTATGGGATTTGTCAATAATGGGTATACTGACCTTGATGACATTTCCACTATAACTGTCGCATAAAATAAGGAACTTAAAGAAAGTCAACAAAAGATTCTCTAGCACTTCTTGCTCTACAAATGAGCAAGACAAACACATACTTTTCTAGAATCACGGGAGCTACAACGGTAAAAAAAGCATGGGATAAACTGAAGGAGAAGTTCTACGACAGTGATAAGGTACATACTTGTCGTCTTCAAACTTTAAGAAGGAAATTTGCAAATCTAAAAATGAAAGATTCTGAAATCACAAAAGATTATTATTCAAAAATAGATGAAATTGTTAATCAACTAAGAAATTACGGAGATGATACTGCTGAAAAGAAAGTTGTTGAATTTTTTTTTAATTAATTGTACAGAAAAATATGATCTAATTATTGTAGCTATTGAGGAGTTTGGAGATTTAGATAAATTAACAGATGTAGAATTAATGGTTTCATTAAAATCCCACTAAAAGATTAGCAAGGCACTATGAAAATGACACAGATAACACTTTTTAATCTAAAGTTAATATGTGGTTTTAGAAATTTGAAGAAAGTGGGAGAAAATTTAAAGAAAATTCTAAAAATGAAGAAACGCATGGAAAAGAAATGGATAATAGCAGCATGTATTCTCCATGTTTCATTTGTGAAAGAAAAATTCATTAGGAGAATGATTGTTGGTTTAAAGGAAAACCATAATGTCTTAACTGTAAAAAAATTGGACACAGAAAATTTTTGTCGTTTTATAAAAAAATCAAGCCTATTTCTTTGAAGACAAGGATATAGAAAGAAGTCTATTTTATGCCTCCAACAATGATGCATTTGAAGGAAAACTAGATGCGTGGTATCTAAACAGTGGATATAGTAATTATACGACTAATGATGAAAGTATTTTCTGTAATCTTGATAAAATCTAGGTGAAAATAAAAATTGGCAATTGTGGTTTTATGGAGGCAGCATGCAAATGCACTATTGTCGTTGATACAAAAAATGGCAAGAGATACATCAACGATGTTTTCCTAGTCCCTACAATATATCAAAACCTACCAAGTGTAGGTCACATAATGGAAAAATGATACTATTTTTATTTTACACGAGATTTTTGCATGATCTATGATAAGAAAGATAAATCCCTTGTAATTGCAAAAGTTAAAAAGTGGGAAGGCAAATGATTTCCAATTCATTAGAGATACGAAAATAATGCGGCAAAGGCGATGCAAGTTGACAAGTCATGGCAGTGGCGTAGAAGATTTGGACACTTTCACTTATACAAGTTGAAGATCCTGGAGCAAAATAGCATAATTAGTGATTTACTAGTCATAAAGGATATTAATAAAGTTTGCTAAGGATGTTTGCTCAGGAAACAACATCGTCAACCATTTTAGTCCAGAAAATCTTGGAGAGCCAAAGAGCCGTTGGAGCTGATACATACAAATGTATGCGGTCCAATGAGTACACATGAGAAAAACAGACACTTCATTCTCTTCATAGATGATTTTACTAGAATGGCATGTGTATACTTTTTACGTGAGAAATCTCAAGTTTTTGAAATTTTTGAAAAGTGGAAAAGCTATGTCGAAAAGCAAAGTAGTCTAATATTGAGACGACAAGAAGTGACAAAGGCAAAGAATACACTTCTAATTATTTCAACAAGTCCTGTGAAGATGAAGGAATAGAGCATCAACTTACTATTGGATACACACGAAAACAAAATGGCATGTTAGAAAGAAATAACAGAATTGTAATAGAGATGGCTAGAGCTATGATAATGGAGAAAAATCTTCCAAAAACATTCTAGGTAGAAGCAGTAAGCATCACAATGTACTTACAAAATTGATATTCGACCAAAGTAGTGTAAGCATGGAGCGGATGAAAACCATCGGCAAAGTATCTCAGAGTTTTTGGTTGCATCTACTACACACACATTCTACAAGAAGAAAGAGGTAGGCTAGATGAAAAGATAGAGAAAAGAATCTTTCTATGCTATAGTTCTCAATAAAAAGGCTATTGAGTCTTTAACTTGAGAACACAGAAACTAATTATAAGTCAGGACGTTAAGTTTGATGAAGATGCCGCCTACAATTGAGAGACTAGCCAAGTTTAAAGAAAAATCATCTGCATCCTATCACAACTAGAAAAACCAGATTGATGTCGAGGAGAACAACTAACCAGAGTCACCACAGCAAGCAACGATAGGAAAACGAGCTGACTTACTAGAACTATCACCAAGAAAAACACGATGTTTATCAGAAATATATCAAACATGCAATCTAATGATCATATAACCTGAAAGTTACGAAGCAGCTTCAAGACAACTGGAATGGACAAATGCTATGGACGAAAAAATAAAAATGATTGAGAAAAACGACACTTTGGAGCTTGTAGATCTTCCTTAAGACAAAGAAGTCATAGGAATTAAGTAGGTCTCTTAGATAAAACTTAACGTTGATGGCTTAATCCAAAAACACAAAGCAAGACTAGTCGCTAAATGATATTCACAATAGTTTGGAATTGACTATACTAAGACATTTGCTCCAGTTGCATTTTTTGACACTATAAAGGGCATTGATTGTACTAGCCGTACAAAGAAAATGGAGGATTTACCAGCCAGACGTCAAATTGATATTTCCCAATGGCTATCTTGAAGAAGAACTTTATGTAAAGCAACCTTAAGGGTTCGTAGTACAAGTTACAAAAGATAAAGTTCTCAAGCTAAAGGATGCACGGTATGGATTAAAGCAAGCTCCATGAGCCTGGTACAACAGAATAGACAGTTACTTCATCAAACTAACTTTTTACATAAAAAGTCAAGGTACTAACAGTATACTCATTATCTCTATATATGTTGATGATCTTATTTATACATGGAATGATGAAAAGATGATCTAGATATTCAAGGAAAACATGATGAAATGTTCAAGATGGCTGATTTGGGATTGATGCACTACTTTCCTAGGATCGAGGTAACTTAATCTGAAGATACGGTCTTTATTGCTCAAAAGAAGTATACCACTAGTCACATAAAAAAGTTCAAGATGAAAGGTTGCAAGGCTATAGCAACACCTCTAGATAGCAACAAATCACTTAAACAAGAAGACGGTACTCCAAAAGAAGACAACTCTCAATTTTAAAGTCTAATTGGATGTTTACTCTTCTATCTCATAGCTACGAAACCTAACATAATGCATGCAACTAGCCTACTTTCAATATTAATGTAGAGTCCAAGTGAAATTCACTCGGAGCAGCAAAGCGGATACTAAGATACCTACAAGGAACAAAAGACTATGGTACATTATATCGATCTACCTTGACTCAAACTACTCAGGTATACTGATAGTGACTGGGTAAGATCAGAGGATGATATCAAAAATGCTCCAGGCTATACATTCACACTAGATTTTGGAATATTCTATTGGTATAAAAAAAACAAACAACAATTGCACAATCATTAGCTGAAGCAGAGTATATTGCAGCAATAATGACAAGTCAAGCTATATGTCTAAAACGCATACTTGAAGATATGAGAGAGCCATGAGATGAAGTTATAGAGATTTACCACGACAACATGTATGCAGTAAATGGCCAAGAATACTGTATTTCAACTTCGCCAGTCTTTCAGTTGTAGCGGCATTTCCGTCAAACATAACGTCTCGACTCATAATTATTTTCTTTGTTCTCAAGTTATAGACTTGATAGCCTTTTTGATTGAGGCCTATAGCCTAGAAAGATTCGTTTTTTCATCTTTTCATCTAGCTTGCCTTTTTTTTTTTCTTGTGGAATGTATGTGTAGTAGATGCAGCCAAAAACTCTGATATGTGTTGATGGTTTTCGTCTGCTCTATGCTTCTACTGGTGTTTTATCTTACACGACTTTGGTTGGACATCAATTTAGTAGATAGGCTGGTGTTTATTGCTTCTGTCCAAAATGTTTTTTGAAGGCTTTTCTCCATTAGCATAGCTCTAGCCATCTCCATCTCGATTGCAATTATGTTCTTTCTTGTGATACGTCGTTTTGTCCTAGTGGATATCTAGCAGTAGGTTGATGCTCCATTTCTTTATCTTCACAAAACTTGTTGAATTAATTAGATGTGTATTATTTACTTATGTCGCTTTTGATCGTCTTGATATTGTGACTGCTTTGCTTTTCTAAATACATTTATAACTTTTTGAAAATTAAAAAGATTTAGGATTTCTAGTGTACCCACTTTGCAAAAAGTATATCCATATCATTCTAGTGTAATTATCTATGAAGAGAATAAAGTACTCGTTTGCTTATGTGATGGAGTACTCATAAGATCGCATAAATCTGTATGTATTATCTCCGAAGGCTTTTTGGCTCTCCAAGATTTTTTTTGAACGTAAATAGTTAACCATGTTGTCTCCCGAGCAAGCATCATTCGCAAACTTCATTAGTCTCTTTTATAACTGGTAGATCTCTCATCACGCTCTTTTGCTACACGATCTTCAACACGTGGAAGTGTCCAAATCTTCTGGGCCACAACCATGACTCTTCTACTTGCACTGTCATTACCGCATTGTTCACGTATCTCCAATGAATTGGAAATTATCTATTCTCCCACTTTTAACTTTTACAATTATAAGGAATTTATCTTTCTTGTCATAGATCGTGCAAAAAAATTCTTCAAAATGTAAACTGTATCCCTTCTTCATTATGTGATCCCACACATAGTAGGTCTTGATCTGTTGTAGGGATTGAGAGAACATCATTGATGAATCTCTTGCCATTTTTGTATCAATGGCAGTAGTGCATTTGGGTGTTGCCTCCATAAAATCACCATTGGCAATTTTTATTTTTGCCTTGATTTTATCAGAATTATAGAAAATATTTTCATCTTTCGTCATATGATTACTGTATCCATTGTCTAAATACCACGCATCTAGTTTTTCTTTAGATGTATTCTTGCTGGAGGTATAAAATAGACATACTTCTATATCATCACGCTCTTCAAAGAAATGGGCTTGATGATTTTTTTTTTTAAATTGCAAACTTTTTCTTCGTGTCCAAATTTTTTTACAGCTACAACATTGTTGTTTTTCCTTTAAACCTACAATCCTTCTTCAAATTATTATTTTTTCTTTTAAAAATGGCACATGAAGGATATTTACCGCTATTATTATTTTCTTTTTGGAACATTCTTTAAATTTTCCCCCATTTTCTTTAGACTCCTAAAACCGCATATTAGGTTTGGATTGAAGAGCATTATTTGTGTCAATTTCATATTGTCTTTCTAATCTTTTTAATAGGTTTCTAGTGAAACCATTAATTATGCAACTATTAATTTATTTATATCTTTAGACTCCTCAATAGCTGTAATAATTGGATCAAGTAATTAAAAAATTTTCAACAAATTTCTTTTCAGGAACATCATCTCCATAATTTCTTAGTTTATTTACAATTTCATCCATTCTTGAATAATAATTTTTTGCGATTTCAGAATCTTTCGTTTTTAGATTTTCAAATTTCCTTCTTAAAGTTTGATAACTGCAAGTATGTAATTTATCACTGTCGTAGAACTCCTCCTTTAGTTTATCACAAATTTCTTTTGCTGTTGTAGCTTCCATAATTCTCGAAAAATATGTGTCTGTCGGGCTCATTTGTAGAGCAATTAGAGCTAGGGGATTTTTTTAATTCTCTTTAAGTTCCTTCTTTTGTGCGATAATTATAGTGGAAATGTCATCTGGACCAGTATACCCATTATTGACAACATCTCATAGATTTTGCGCACAAAGTAAATCTTTAATTTAATGGACTAGAAATCATAATTGTCTCCATTAAAATTTTGGATTGGAATTGATGAGCAGAAAGTGTTGGCCATAGTATAAACTTACGTCCATAATTATCAAACGAAGCACTGATAGGGGAAATAAATTGATTTTAGATTAAATTGTTTAGTGGGTTTTATGTGGAGTAGATTTTGTAGGATAAAAATAGTATGGAGTAATTTTAATTGAACAAGATAGTGATGGGAGGAAAATGTAATTTATAGGAAATAGAATTTTACAAAGTTGATGGAATTTTTTTTTTCATACAATGGTCAGACACTTTTATCTTCCAATTGCACCCTACAATTCAAGGCAAACCACCAATTTATAGCAAATAAAGTCGATGGAATCAACTCCAGAATTTTCTGATTTTTTTCATTATTTAATTTTTCTTGGTCTTTAAGAAATTCTAGAGTTTCTTATACAAAAATCAGCCCCTAAACTTTTATTGTTTCCCAAATTAGTCTAGATTTCTCTAGAAAAGGTTGATTCTAGAAATGTGCATAATTTTTTATTTCATATTTGCAAGAATCCAAACGAATAGTACAAAAAAAATGTCTTAACAGTCGGGGGAGGAATTAAAAAAAGAGGATTAGCACGCGGTTTCAACTGCCCTCTTATGATGTGTATAGGTTTTCTAAAGTCTTCTTGGAGATCTGACCATTAGATAACAAAATGAATAGCTTCGTTAAATGAGTCAACTTGTTATTTGTGCAAATCCAGCCTGTTATCCCATTAACAAATTGCAATTTGCTTTCAAGATTATCAATATATTGAGATCTAGAAGAAACAACAAATTACATCCCTATTTGAAAACCTTTTAGTTCCTTGAAAGTTTTGCTTGGAAATTCTTCACAAATAAGCAGTGAAAACAATGGAATTTTGGCGATGAAAACAACAAAGATCTATAAGACTGTATCGCTTACTGATTCCTTAAAAACTGCACCCAAAGTTGAGATCATTAGGGTGGATCTTGATGCTGATTCGATGGAGATCAAGACTTGGAACTTGATCCAATCTCTATAGTTGGAATGGAAGGACTCGGTAAGACAATTTATGTATTAGAAATTACAATCATGAATTTGTTTTGCATCATTTAACATTCGTACATGGACAACAATACCTCAAAATTGTATTATGATGGATGATATGTGGAAATACTAGGTGGCATGACGATACTAAACAATCATTTAAGAATGATGTGGCAGTAGAATTTTGCTTACTAGTATATTAGAAAACATCTCTAAAGGGAAAGAGATATCTATGGATGATGTGTGGAATATGGAGGTCTCCATCGTATGAATGATATAGGATTAGAATCTGGTCAACTAAGAGCCCAGGAAACATGGAAGGAGGTATCTTGTTGTGATGGATGATGTGTGGAATATCCAATCTCGGACGATATGAAATAATGATACAAATAACATGGAGGAGAATCTTGTTAACTAGTAGACTAAAAACATCACTAAAGGAAAGGAGATATCTGATTGTAATGGATGATATATGAAATATCAAGGTTCGAGACGATTTGAAACATATATAAATAACTTGAAAGTAGAATCTTGTTAACTAGTAGACTAAACATCGCTATTTATGCTAGCCGTTGTTGTCATCTTCATCACATCAACTTTCTAAATAAGGATGAAAGACGGAATTGATTCTTTTGAAAAACGCTGTGCCCTTCTGAGACGGAAAAATTCAGGAAAGAGATTGTAAAACTTTGTAAAGAACTCCTATCAAAGGCCCGCAAACCACAGAATTATTGTTGCAAGTTTCCTTGGAAAATATGAACGATTCTCGGTTCGATGCCTGATCTTGAAGTTGTCAAACTCTTGTATCACTTGAATGGTATGATTGTAGGTATTCACCTGTAGCTTGGGCACAACCATTACAAAGGAACAAGGCTTCATAACTTGTTCTGTAGTTGTGTACTCCAATGTTTGTTCTATTACAACTAAGTTTTACATTTTGTTTCTCCCTTCTTTATTACAAACAGTGATAATTAAGTTATTTTTCTTAATTTTGAATATGCTTGATCAATTTTGGCTGGAAGTTGGGTTTCGTCAATGCTAGGAGAAGTTTAAAAAAAAAGGAAAAGAATCTTGAGAGAAAAATTGGTGCATTGAAATTTATGGTTATAATCTTCTAATATCCTAGTAGGCTTGCCTTCTAACCATCTCTTAGAAGAAAAAGAAAACAAGTTGAAAATCAATCTGCATTTTTAATACTCTTTTACCCCCAAAATTTTGAATGGGTGGAAGGGATTTTCCTTGCTTCACAACTATGTAATTGCTAGACATAGTTGAACATGTAATTCTGAAATATTTTATAGTTGCTATAAAAATAATATTTGAAGATACATGAATATAAAAAATAGTTAATACAAATTGTTTGTGGGATGAACTTTTTATTCAATGAGAATATCTCTATTAAATAGTTTTTTATTTTTAATAACATGGCTTGATTTTTATATCCCTACAAAGAAGTCAAATACTATGTTACTTCTCATATATAATGCAATTACGAAATAAATAGTTATTGTATTAGACGTATTACTCTCTTTTCAATTAGTACGAGCCTCAAAATATCAAATTTACGAGCATTGTTGGAATAAGATTCAACTTAACTCTTTTAAACTACCGTCACTTTAATGGTCCATTCATTTTCATACGTCAATAAGTCTCTTATAACATTTGATTTTATGATTCGGGAGAAACCTTAATTTGGCTAAAACCTATTTGTTGATGTGCTAGAAAAAAAAAAAGCAAAATATTTGATGATTCAAATGAAATAAAAATCAGTTTTTTGTGAAAACAATTTAAATAGTCGAAGAAGTCAATTAGAATAGTCCGAGATATTTAACGAATACCATTCTTTCTTCATCTTCACTAAATATGCATTGAATATATCAATTGAAATCATTTATTATAGATACGCATCATGTCTCCCTATGTACTTCATCTATATCTTAAAACTCATTGAATAAATCAATTTGAAGAAAATTCTCAAAATATTCATCATTTGTTCCAAATTTGTTTTAATGAATTTAATTTAGTGTGCAATCAAGTCGAATGAATTTGTCAACTATATATATATATATATTAATCATAACTAAATAATTAACAAATAATCTATAATAATATTGTTCAAATGGTTAAATAAATCAAATACATATTGAAAAACGAAAAGTAAGGTAACAAATGTGTAAAATGTACATTCATCATATTAATGATAATATTGCTCGATTGGTTCAAATCATTATATAAATTAAATACATATTGAAAAACGAAAGTAAAATATTATTGAAATAATTAAATACATATTAAAAAACAAAAAATAATGTATTATTGAAATAATTGAATCGCAGTAAAGATACAATTGCTAAAAAATGATTCTTACTTGATGTGATATTACAAATTGTTTATGTGTGATGAACTTTTTATTCAATGAGAGTCTCAATTAAATAATTTTTTATGTTTAATAACATGGTTTTAAATTTTTTATATACTTGTAGAGAAATCAAATATCTTGTTACTTTTCATATATAATGTAACTAATAAAGAAATAATCATCTTATAAGACATATTATCACTTGTCAATTAGGATGAGCCTCAAAATATCAGATTTATCACCATTGATGGAATAAGATTCAACCAAACTCTTTCGAATTACCATCATTTTAATGGACCATTCATTTTCATATGTCGATAGGTCTTTTATAACCTTTGATTCCATGATGCTAGAGTTGGCTAAAACTTATGTGTTGATGTGCTAGAAAATAAAACAAAATATTTGATGATTCAAATGAAATAAAAATCAATTTGTGAAGACAATTTAAATAATTGAGGAAGTCAATTAGAATAGTCCGTTCATTTACCATTTTGATATGAAATGAACATTCAACGAATACCATCATTTTTCTTTATCTTCACTTAATATGCATTGAATATATCAATTGGTATTATTTATTATAGATATGCATTATGCCCATCTATTTACCTCATCTATATCTTAACATTCATTGAATAAATTAATTGGAAGAAAATTCTCAAAATATTCATCTTTTTTTCCAAATTTTCTTTAATGAATTTAATTTACTATCCAATCAAGTCGAATGAATATACTAAATATACATTGATCATAAATAAATAGATGATAAAATATTCCATGATAATATTGTTCAAATAGTTAAATAAATTAAATGTATATTAAAAAACAAAAGGTAAGATAATGAATGTGTAAAATGTACATTCATCGTATTAATGATAATATTATTCAAATGATTATATAAATTAAATACATATTGAAAAAAAGTAAGATATTATTGAAATAATTAAAAACACATTGAAAAACGAAAAATATGCATTATTGAAATAATTGAATTGTAGTAAGGACAAAATCGTCCAAAAAAATGATTCTTATTTGATGTAATATTTATTATGATATAGATTTATTTCATTTTATTTATGTCTACTTCCATAAATAAGCAAAATATCTAAAAATATGGTGTAAAGATTAATTTTTGTAGTGACAATATAACCACCGTTTTTTTAATGAAAATCATCATGGGACCAAATTTTTTAATTAATGAAATGTTAAAGATAAATATATGGCAAAAAGTGGAGATATTAGTAGTATAAATATAAATAGAAAGACTAAATATTGCAATTAAAAGTAGTGTAAGAGAAGAAGTGGCAATCAGTGTTCTAAAAAACGTAAAACGTGGAGCCCAAGTTTCAAGCTTTACAAGTCTAGAAGAGCCTAAAACGTTTTTTAATTTTAATTTTAATTTTTAATCATTGTAAAAAAATTCAATAACTCAATAATACATACCAAACATCAAAAATTATAAAATATTGTATTTATTTAATAATTCCTACATAAAGATAAGTTTCAAAATCATAATTACAAAAAGTATATAACTCGTAGCTTAAATCTTATCTAAATAATACAAATTTTTATTATTCATTTAACAAACTAATAATAATTGAAATTAAACATAAAAGCTAGAGGCCCAAAAGTAGAGACAAGTGGAAACACAAGAAAACCACAAAGAAAAATAAGAATTGTAAGCAAATTTACTGAGAATCACAAAATATTGAGGACCACATGCTCCAAAATTACAAATACAACGTAAAGCATTATAATTTCCAAATGTTATATATACCTGATACCCAAATCAGTGCGATGTGCGGAGAAATTGGGAGGTTTTGCGCCGTTCTTCCGTCTTTTTTTTTTTTTTTCCTTTTCTTCCGTCTTCTCAGTTCTCTGGAGTTTTTGAAATTTGAAGAGTTAGTGTGTTACTAAGTCTGAACTGTGGGTTTTATTTTTTAAAAAAAGGAAAAAAATGAGTCTCCTTAAAATCTAGGCCTTAGCCGCGCCTAGACGAGCATTAAGCGGTCAACGTTGTCGTTGACCGCTTAATTTCCGCCTAGGCTAGGCGCGCCTAGGCAAACATTAAGCGGTCAACAACAACGTTGACCGCTTAATTTCCGCTTAGGCTCAAGGCGAAACTTTTTCATCACGTTTCGCGCTTTTTGGAATACTAGGGGCAAATAATTTCTTAAAATATGACACCACGTTTTTCTTTTGATGCACAACATTTTAATTACAGTAAAAGAAATCCTATATCTTTCAATTATAATCCCCATGTGGTGGTGGCTGCTTAAGAAGTTGTTGAAGAGGCTGTTGGCTATCGAAATTCTTTTTAGATTTTGAAAATGTTGCGTAGCGAAAAGAACTTTATTATGGCAATTGCAACGTAGTTGTATAGTCAAATGAAGTTGAAAATCACCAGTAAAACACATTGATTGCATCACCTAATTCTAGAGATTCTTTGAGCACGAATATGATGGTAAATAAAATTATGTTTGTAGAGAATCTAATCAATCTATTTCTCAGAAAAATTGTTGGTTAATAATTTTGTTTTATTTATTTATCAGAAATATTATATATTTTTAACTCAAAATTATAATTAAATAATATATAGATATTCATAATTAAAAGATTTCAATAAGAAATATTAATAACGAGCACAAAACAAATTTTGTATTAAATAAATGAAGAAACTTAAGGAGTTTAATTAACGTGTCTACGAAGTTTCTACATCTAGCCTGTTTTTTCAAAAAAATTGATTAATTTCTTCAAAATAGCTATCCATAGTGGCAACACTTCTCCATACTACTTTACGATATTGGCTCAAGGGAGATGACAAAAGATTTCATAAAAAAATAGTTATCATTCATTATGCATTCTAATGGTGATTCGTTATGTTTTTCGTTTATTGGATTTTCTTCCAAGTTTTGAGTCAAAGTAGTAGATTAAAATTGCTCAAGTGCCTTTGCATGAGATTGCTCTACATTTGCTCGGTTGGTCTCCATTAGATTGCTCTCCGTTTCTTGAATTTTCTTCCAAATTTTGGGTTGTAAAAGACTGAAAATGACCAAGTGCCTCTACATTAGATTCTACATTAGGGTTCGATGCTTTGAATCAGATTGCACTGCATTTTTCGAATTTTTGTCTGACCGTTGAAGAGAGAGATTTTTTCTTTTGGTTTTCTTGGGTTTTTCGTTCAGATTTTGGTTTCTTAATTGAGAGAGAGAGAGAGAGAGAGAGAGAGAGAGAGTTTAAAATGTCTTCTTTCCATGCAGCACTGCTTTGCTCCGAAATAAAATGTATAAGAATATTTTTGTAACATTTTGATTTTTATTTTCATTTTCTATTTACAAACAATTCCCTAGAGAATGTTGTTTATACAACCTTCCACGAATCTCACAACTTAATGCCCATTTTTTTCTATATTAAATTCTTATTTAGGTCCCTAATTCAATTAGAAATAAAAAAAAATGCCATGCCACGTCAAAGAATTAAGGCAACAACTGGAAAGATGGCTACTAGGCGTGCCTTCTTCCCTTCTTGTGTGCCATCAGAGTTCATTTTAACCTTGAAAATCCACTTACAAGCAACATGGGTCTTATGATCAGGTAGTGTGGTAACATCCCAAGTATTGTTGGAGACTAAAGCATGATATTCAACATCCATGGCTGCAACCTAATCAGGATGTTGTGAGGCCTCAATAAAGCTTCTGGGCTCAAAGCAGTGGACAAAGCCAAATTATAATTTCTGCGATTAGGATACAACATATCATAACCCAAGTAATCCTCAAGAGGATATTGCCTGCCACACTCAGAACCTTTCTTCATAGAGTCTTGAGGGATTGACAACTCAGGCATGAGACTACAATGATAATCTTGTAAGTATGAAGGGGCACGTTTTGGTCTAATGGATTTTCGTGTAGGTATGATGGGAGGTAATAAATGATCTGCAGATGAAGTTTTGATGGATTCTGTAGGTGAAGGAGGAGAAGCAGTAAGAGAGAATGGAGCTGAACTTGGAGAATTAGGATGAGCTTATATGTTTAAGTTGTCTGAAATAGACATTGGAGTAAACTCATCTATATTTGGGTCAGAACTGATGGGAAATAGAACAGGAAGAGGTTCAGTGATAGTATTAGACTTAGATAAGGAAGCAAGAAGAGTAGGATGATGATCAGGAAAGACATTTTCACAAAATGAAATCTCTAGACACAAATATGGCCTTGGTTTTGAGATTGAAAAGTTTATAGGCTTTCATTCCAAATGGATAGCTAATGAAGATACAAGGAACAGCCCTAGGATCAATTTTGGTTCTATTTTTCTTTAAAGTTGAGGCATAGCAAAGACACCCAAAAACTTTGAGGTGGTTGTAAGAAGGTGTGGTTTTAAATAGCATTTTATAAGGGGATTTGCTATCAATCATATGGGTAGGTGTTCTGTTTATAATGTGTGTTGTTGTGAGGACACAAATTCCCTCAAAAGGATGAGGTAAATTATCTTGGAATTTAAGTGCTCTAGCAATGTTAAGTAGGCGCTGTTGTTTTCTTTCAACCACAACATTTTGCTGTGGTGTTTCAACGAAACTGAGTTGATGGATAATGCATTTGGAAAGGTAGAAATCAGTCATTTTAAACTCCAAGCCATTATCAGACCTGATAGTCCTTATGTTACAATGAAAGTGAGTTTTAATAAGATGGTAAAAGGATTGAATGAGAGTTCTAGTCTGGGATTTGTTCCTCATAAGATAAGTCCATGTCATTCTACTATAATCATTAACGATAGTTAAAAAATATTTTGAACCATCTAGGAAAGTGACAGAATAGGGTCCTCAAATGTCACAATGGACGATTTCAAATATTTGTGAGGCTCTAGTGTCACTGTTAGGGAAAGGTAGTCTATACTGTTTGGCCAAGCGGTAGACAGTACAATGTAAATCCTTATTGACATCAATGTTAGGAATAGATGTATGCAAAAGAGAAAGTTTGGAAACAGGAAAATGCCCTAATCGACAGTGCTAGATATCAATATTCATTTTGACATTAGTACCATCAGTGGTATTACAAATAGGAGTAGATTTATTACGTTCAAAAGGAAAGCTAGAACTAAAAACAGCATTAGGAATAGCAGCAGATTTTCTGATGTTGGAGTTATCAGAACCAGGTTTGAGTAGATGATGGTGTGAAGGTTGAATGCTGATTTTGGACTGAGTCTATTGGAAATGGTATAGTCCATGCTTAAGTTTGTCTTCCCCAATCATCTTTCACGTTGAAAGATCCTGAATAAAGCAAGAGTCATGGAAAAACATCAGACAACAATTATGTTGAAATATCAATTTACTAATAGAAATTAAGTTGAATTTAAATGATGGAACCACAAGCACATTGCTTAAACATAAAGTGGGAGACAACTCCACTTTGCCAATATGAGTGACTTTATCAACTTCACCATTAGGCAATCTCATAGAAGCCCCAATAACAGTAGTCACAACATCCAAATGCTTGATTGAATACACCATGTGTTCTGAAGCACCAGTATCTATGATCCAATTATCTGCTACTGAGGTATTATTGAACTCAATTTGATTACCCGAAAAAGCAAATGAATCAGTATCTGTGGAGGAAGATACAGGCACATCCTGAGACTACTGATTCTGAGTGATTTGATTTTGCAATTGAGGCATTGACATAGCTAATATCTGCTGACACTGATCTGTCGTAATTGTAAGATGTGAAAGGGAGTTCAGTATCCCTGAGGTATCACTGTGAGTTGTTTGGCCATGATGTTCTTGGCTTACAACATTAACAAACAGAGGTTTTCCTTGGCTAGCTTTATGATTAGGAGGATAGCCAATTAATTTGTAACATTTAGCTTTGATATGGCTAGGCATACCACAGTAACTGTAGACATGTCTCTCTCTCTTTTCTGAGAAGGATTAGCAAAACTAAACATCTGATTAAAAGATCTCTGCATATCTTATGCCTTTACCAGCAAATGCAGCAGCACCACGTGTTTCTTTTTTGTTAGCAACTATCTCCTTTTGCTTCTCATCCTGTAAAACGAGAGCAAATGCCTTATTCAACGAAGGTAATGGATCCATCAGCAAGATCTAACCTCTAACACTAGCAAAATGGTCATCTAAACCCATGAGGAACTGCATCATCCGATCCTCATGTTTATATTCAGTGTTATCAGCACCAGGCTTATGATTCTCCAATTCTTCCCATAGTCATTTGAGCCTATTAAAATAGGAAATTAATCGAACTGTTCGCCTTAGAAATTGAAGCAATTTGCTTCTTCAATTCATAGATTCAAGGTCCATTCCCCTTACTGTACCTACCACAGAGTTCAATCCATACATCTCTTGTTGAATCCTTGTGCATCACACTTGAATAAGCTCTTTAGGAATCGAATTGATGATCCACAAAGAAACTACATGATTGCACCTCCTCCAAGCAGTGTACAAAGGATCATCCTGAGAAGGTTTAGTGATAGATCCATCAATAAAATCTTATTTATTTTTAACGCTAAGCGCCATGGTTGCTGCTCTACTCCATGTCGCGTAATTTTCTTCAATAAGAGTAACTGAAATCAATTGCATTTCAATATTATCTCCACAGTGAAGATAGTAAGGGCTGCTTGGATCACTCATCATACGATTGATCATAGAGATTACATCTCCTCCAATTGCATCTTCAGCTAACGATTCGATGAATGAGTTTGCCTGCTCAAATTGACTTTGAACCTCTGCCTGAACACTAGAGTCCTTCGCCATCTATTACTGATACAATTCGAAAGAAGAAGAATGCGACAGAGTCGCATACGAAATGAGCTTTTCTCTCTGATACCATGTTGAAATGTAAATGAATATTCTGAATTGATAGGAAGTGAAAGGCAGGAAAACTCAATTCATTCAATTGAAATGAAAAACATGATTTTACAAATGAATGGAAGAAGCCTATATATGCAATTTCTAACTAACAAAACAGAATGAAAAGAGGTGAATGGTCATAAATAACACTATGCTAATTCTAACATTTCAACATTTATACAACCTTCCACAAATCTCACAACTCAATGCCCATTTTTTTCTATATTAAATTCTTATTTAGGTCCCTAATTCAATTAGAAATGGAAAAAATGCCATGCCCCGTCAAAGAATTAAGGCAACAACGGGGAAGATGGTTCATATTCGGACTTTTATTTTTATCCTTTTTTTTAAAATAAAATTATATTCTTAAATTTCAAATTGAATTTAAAAAAAAAATTGAAAATAAAGATGGTTCTATTGAAATACATGTTTCACATGTGTATTACACGTGTTGTTATGTATCGTGCATTTTTTGTAACATCTGCACGTTTTTATAGCACCATTATTCAATATTTAACAATTACAGTCACGTAAAGTGCAAGCTTTTATATGTATGTATATTTAGTATACATAGGCACGCAATATAGGAAAAAGGGGATGAAAAAAAAAAAAAAGATTTGCTCAAGTACGAAATGAAACAATTCTCGCAACACAAATGTCAAATTTCACATGTTGAGAACTACGCAGTGTACAACTAGCTAACCAAAAATTCAATGTTGTTGAAATTCATTAGCTAACCAAAATTAGTATTAAAATCTCAGAAATGATCAAAAATTGACTTTGATCTAAGATTCCATTATTGTAAAAGAATTCGAAGAAATATTTTGATGGCAAAATTTTCCACAAAAATGTTTGAGAATACTTGAAAATTAACGTAAAGTATAAAATTATACGCAAAAGTCATGATCTAACTAGTAGCAAGAAGCTTATCCAAGATGATCAATGAATGACAAAATCACACTATATCGTATATTATTGATTTAATGTAATTAGTCCTTTTCAGACAATAATTTCCCATAAAAATTAACTACATTTTATGATTTTAAACTCGGGTAATAATATTCACACTACACTTTTTGTTAACTGCATCCCGTTTTAATTGCAAAGAAAATCCTTAACTTTTGCTCTTTTCGTACTTAACCTTTCATAATTAGTACGTCATATTCTTGATAACAATAAAAAAATATTTATTAGAGGGAGTATAAAGATTGTTTGAACATCGTATTTTTAAATACGTAAGATGAACAACAAATACAAAAAGTGTAGCGTGAAATAAGTAAAAAGATTGTTTGCCCATCGTGTTTTTAAATAAGTAAGATGAACAACAAATACAAAAGTTCGACAAAATATCTTCTCCATGACAAAAGATTATGGGATAGGAACTATCATTAGAGATAAAATTTGCTAATTAATTAAAGGCTAAAGAGAATCATGTGACGAAAAAAGTTGGAGATATGTGTCAATATAAGAAAATTTGGAACCTTCATTAGAATTAAAATATAATGGGAAAAATTAATTATCTTTTAGCTGAAGGATAATGAAGAACTATAAAATATTAGCCATTAATTATCGTCTACAAATGTAGCCCTTTAACATGTATCGCCCAAAATATATCTAATGAAAAACGACCAGGTCAAGGTGATGACGAAAGACTAGATTTAACCGTGACTCGCTTTTGGTTGCCTTGGCATCATGTTACCGGTGATTATGATTTCAATATGCTTTTTACTGGTTTTGGTTTGCGAGAGGACGTGGGAGAAGAACCACCTTCGTGATTTTGCCAATCACATGAATGCTTCGTTTGCATAATTTTCTATGGATATTTTTTATTTTTCAATTTTTGTAGTGTTTGATAGGCAAATTTTTTTCGGGAAAATATTTTCCAACTTTTCAAATTTTTGAGGAAAATAAATTCTTGATATTTTTGTGGGTAAATATTTTCCAAGTTTTTTTTTTTTTTTTTTTTTGCAATTAAAAGAAATTCTAGACATAATGGTGAAAAAGATTTTCACTTTTATTAACAATTTTCATGCAAAACAAAGCCAAACGAATGGTATTCGGTATGATTTTTTTTTTCAATTTTTTAAACCCAATAGTAGAAAACATTATTACTTTAATGGACAATTTCCATTAAAAACGAAACCAAACGGATTCCAAACTTTCAACATTTTTCATAGAAAATTATACCAATAAAAAACAATTAATTACAATTCTTAATAAAACAAGTTCTAAGAAAATCTTTCCCCTGTAAAATATTTTCTTTCCATCTTACAATCAAATGAACCCAAAGGCTGGTTGCAACAAAATGCCGTTACGGAGGAGATTTTACAATTAGACTGTCTAGAGCTGGAGAAGAAATATCTTCTTGCCAGGCTCACGTTCATATCGTTATCACTTAGCATACGAGGAATCCCACATGCCCATTTTGTTACACACTAGTGCCTTGGGATTTGTCATCTGAAACTAGAGGCATGTTTGATAGATCCTTTTTTCCATGGAAAATCCACTTTTGCCATGTTTGATGACACTTTTTTTTATGGAATTTGTTTTCTACTTTTGATGATTTTCTTGGTTTTAGTTGAATTGAAATTCCCACTTTTTTAGGTGGGAATTGGTTTTCTATTTTTTTTTTCTTTTTACAATAGAAATAAAATATAGCCCCAATTGTTAAAAAAAAAAAGTATATCCTTAAATTGATAATTTCCATATAAAACAAAGTCAAACGAACGCAAACAAAAATTTCCATTTTTTTTTGACAATCCAAACAAATTATATCTCAAATTGTAAACTTTTTTATCCATTTAATTGATAATTTTTATGAAAAATAAAGCCAAACGAATGCCAAAAGATAGAAAATTTCAACATTTTTCCACGTGAAAATTTTTACCAATCAAACACAATTAATTGACAATTTATAGTAAAACAATTTTTAGGCAATTCAATTTCCCACAATTTGTTTTCTTTCTACTCAAATTTCATCTTTGAATCAAACGGACCCTACATTCTGATTTTTCTTTTTTAATTTAAAATAATATTGGACATTTGGAGTGGTGAGCTCATATTGTCACCTGCCATATCATTGAATTTATGTCTATATATTAAATTGCTCACTAAAATTTAAAATGTTAAGTTTTGGCCACTATACTTTTGAAAACGTTGTATGTTACTCATGATGTATCTCAAACCTCTAATAGATTAGTGATTTGACTGACAGAATGCACATGTGGCTCACCGTTACACAGTTAAACTTTGATATGATCAAATTTTGGCAACTAAACTTTGAAAAATATCTTTTATTGTTCATTGAACTTTGTAGTAGTCGAGTTTTGGTTACTAAACTTTGAGATTGTTGAACTTTGGGTACTAAATTTTGAAAAATGTCTTCTAATACTCACTATAAATTTGGATTTCATTAAGCCTATGTTTATTTCCGTTTAAAACAAAATTTTTTAATTCTCATATTCATTTTTAACCACACATTTATACAATAAAATATTTCACACGTAATTTTTTTTCTCAGCTTTTAACCACATATTCTCCTAAAATCACTATTTAGAACTTCAATTTTTTTTTAAATAATGGACATCAAATAGGAGCTAAAATTGATTGTTAAAATTCAGATTTAATTTAATTTTAACAATAAATATATTGTCCTTTGCACAGCTTTTGCAAGCATTGTACATCCAACGAGAAATGATTATTCAATTACAAAATGGTTAAATCTAAATTTAATTTCATTTGGTAGAATTTTAAGCTATTTTCATCATAATATTTGAATTTTACAACGAAACACACAATGAATTTGTTACCAAATTTTAACAATGAATCTTAATTAAATCTAAATTTATTGTGAGCCATAGAAGACATTTTTCAAATATTTGTGGCTAAAACTCGACAATCTCAAAAATTAGTGGCCAAAATTCAACTATATCAAAGTTCAGTAACCAAAATTCGACCACATCAAAGTTCAGTGAATATTAGAAGACATTTTTCAAAGTTTAGTGAGTAATTGAAAATGTCAAATACGTCACCAATTTCGTTAGAAATTTGAAACGAAAGTTAGTCAATGAGTAACATCCAATATTTTTTAAAGTTTAGTTGTCAAAACTCGAAATCTTAAATTTTAGTGAACAATCGAATACATAGACATGAGTTCAGTGACCATTGGAACAAATAAATGTACAAAAGACAGGCTCATTATAATCAACCTTTCAACACCACTCGTTTTCTCCATCAACAAGCACAAAACCCATAACTTTGACTAAGGTTGCCCAAAATAATATAAAGCCACAAAGAACTAAGAATGCCACAAAGAGAATGATGGTTGATGCTTAAAACATATTCAATAGACTCTTTAAATATAAGATACTCTCTATTTTAAAAAATTAACATTTTAATTTAGAGAGTGATTTTAACTCTTCAAATTTGGAGAGCCAAACTTACTCTCTACAATTAAATGCATTCAAAATGTTACAATATTTTAGGAAAAAATAAAATAATCTAAAAAAAAAAATACTTAAAATAAAAGATAAAGAAAAATTGTGATTTCTAAAAAATATTTACAAGAATAGAGTTTGATATCCTATGAACAATTACAAGCTTCGCTAAAATGTGCTAAATCCATTAAGTCGATTCACCTTTCGCAATCTACTTTATCTTTTGCAAGAATCCAAACGAATAGGACAAAAAATGTCTAAACAATTGAGGGGAGGAAATAAAAAAGAAGATTTGTAGGCGGTTTCAAGGGCACATCTTATGATACATATGCTTTCTACAGTTTTCTTAGAGATCTCTGACCATTAGATTACAAAATGAATAGCTTTGTTAAATGAGTCACGTCTTGTTATTTGTGCAACTCCAGCCTGTTATCCCATTAAGAAATTGCAAGTTGCTTTCAAGATTATCAATATATTTGAGATCTAGAAGAAACCACAAAGAGTAATGCTACTTTGTCCAAATTGGATGATAAAAGGGGAGTGTCCAAGTGAGTTGGTACCCCCTATTGGAAGGGGTGGCTGGCCCTTTTAGTTCCTCGAAAGTTTTGCTTGGAAATTCTTCACAAATAAGCAGTGAAAACGATGAAACGTTGGCGATGGAACCCTGTATCGCTTGCTGATTCCTAAAAAAGTGCACCCGTAGATGAGATCATTGGGGTGGATCTTGATGGTGATTCGATGGAGATCAAGACATGGAACTTGATCCGATCTCTATAGTTGGAATGGAAGGACTCGGTAAGATCACTTTTGCAAGAAAAATTTATGACCACGAATTTATTCCGTATCATTTAGCATACGTTCGTGGGCAACAATATCTCAAAATTATATTATGATGGATGATATATGAAATACTAGAAGGCATGACGTTACTAAACAATCATTTAAGAATGATGTGGAAGTAGAATCTTGCAAACTAGTAGATTAGAAAACATCTATAAAGGAAATGAAATATCTTATTATCATGGATGATGTGTGGGATATGGAGGTCTTTTATCATACGCGAATGATATAGGAAACATGGAAGGAGATATCTTTTTGTAATGGATGATGTTTGAAATATCTGATGAGACAATATGAAATATTGATAGAAATAACATGAAGTAGAAACTTGTTAACTAGTAGACTAAAAATATCACTAAAGGAAAGGAGATATCTCATTGTAATGGATGATATATGGAATGTCAAGGTTACAGACGATTTGAAACATATATAAATAACTTTGAAGTAAAATCTTGTTAACTAGTAGACTAGATAACATCGCTATCTATCTAGCCGTTGCTGTCATCTTCATCACATCACCTTTCTAAGTAAGGATGAAAGATTAATTGATTTTGTGAATAAGTTTTTGAAAAACTCTGTGCCCTTCTGAGATGGAGAAATTGGGAAAGAGATTGTCAAACATCATAAGAACTCCTATCAAAGGCCTGCAAACCACAACATTATTGTTGCAAGTTTCCTTGGAAATATATGAATGACTCTTGGTTCGATGCCCAATCTTGAAGTTGTCAAACTCTTGTATCACTTGAATGGTATGATTGTAGGTAGGGATTCACTTGTAGCTTGGGCACAACAACTACACAAGGAACAAGGCTTCATAACTTGTTCTGTAGTTGTCCACTCCAATGTTGTTCTAATTTTGAACATGCTTGATCCACTTTGGCTGGAAGTTAGGTTTCGTAAAAGCAAGGGAGATGTTTAAAAAGCCAAATACTCTTTGAGAGAAAAATGGTTCTATTAAAATTTGTGGTTACAATCTTTTAATATCATAGTAGGCTTGCCTGCTAACCATCTCTTAGAAGATAAAGAGAACACGTTGAAAATCGATCTACTTATTTATACTCATTTAGCCCTGAAAATTTGAACGGGTCGAAGGGTTGTTCTTGCTTCACGACTATGTAATTATTTATGTCATTTTATTTATGTCTATTTCCATAAATAAGCAAAATATCTAAAAATATGGTGTAAAAATTAATTTTAGTGGTGACATATAACCACCGTATTTGAATGAAAATCATCATGGACTAAATTTGTTAATTAATGAAATATTAAAGATAAATATGACTTAATTACCTAAAACCCTAATTTTCAAGTTTACATTTAAAAAATAAGAGGATGAATTTTAATTTTCAGAAATCAAGGTGGTAATTACACTTTTTTAAATTAATAAAAATAAATTTATTATATCAACTAAAATTACTAGCTTAATTAATGTGCACCGTCCACATAAATAATTCAAATCCACGTTTCTCTCTCTATCTCACACAAAACAGCAGCACTCACATTTTCTCCTTTTCTATCGTTTTCAACCCCCACAACTCACAATTGCCAGCATTATCGTGGGAGATTCAACTGCAATAGTCATATTATATTTTAGTTTCAAGCATTGTGGTAGTTGAAATGGTTAGAACTCGTAGTATTGCTGTGAAAATGAAGGAGACTGATAAAGCTAAGAGGAAAAAGGATGTCAGATGTTCTTCTTCAGTAAAGAGGATCAAAATGTCGACTTCCGACGGAAAATCTACTAAATAGATGAAATCTGATTTTGTGAGTTTTGTGGTATATTGTATTACGAATTTGTGACCTGATTTGGGTATTTTGTGATCGAAATATGATTTTGTGACCTATTCTGAGTATTTTGTAATTTGAAGTTTTGTGACTTATTTGGTGTACTATTTGATCGATTATTATTTATGTGAAATGAATATGTTTTCCAAAGTCAACTAAATATGTTTAATATGATTTTGTGAAATGATTTTTGAGTTTTGTGGTATATTTTTGTACAAATTTGTGACCTGATTTGGGTATTTTGTGACCGAAATATGATTTTGTGACCTATTTTGAACAGGAATGGAGCTATTTAATAAGACCAAGGGATTTGTTCACTGGGAAGATAACTATAACACCCATACAGAGTGTCTCACACATTTTGTGATGAAATTCACAGCTGCTCAGAGGACCATTATGGAGAACACCTATTTTTCTTACTACATGTATTGTAGGGAGATAGTAGTGCAACCACAGTTGATTCACTATAGTTTATTACGGGAGGTGAAGCAACCCAACAAGCAGGAGATGTGGTTCAACTTAAATGAGAGATATATTCGGCTCTCTATTGCTAAATTCTGTTTGGTCACTGGATTGTGGTATGATGGGGTAGATGATCGACAAATGTTTGATGATAAACACTATGCAAAGAAGGAACTTATTTCAGTGATTTAAAAGTTGTCACAAGTGAAGATATCAATAGAGTATTTCTCACTGGATGATGCACCAGACCTTGACGTGGTTAAGATTGAAATTGTTTATCTTATCACCTCGTATCTATTTGCTACACCCTACCCGAAGGTTGTGGATCAATACATTTTTGCACTTGCCAACGATTTTGCCACTCTTGGAATGTTTCCTTTGTAGCGACCGAGAATTTTAAATAATATAAAATTATTATTCTTGAAAAACGTGTCGCTAAGTTTTAGCCTCAAATGTTAAAATGAAAGTGTGTTCGTTTAGTCATTGTAAAGCAAATTTAAATCTATTTCAAATCTAATCCAATCTCGAATATTTTAAAGTATCAAATTTCTTATCATTTTTAAATCCAAATTTTAATAGTTTAAATACAATATTTTATTATTTATAGCCCAAAACTTTGTTAGTCCAAGTCTTGATCATTTTAGTCCAATCCACTTAAACCTAATTAGGAAAATACTTGAAGCCCAAATTCTTGGCCCATTTAACTCCTAGAATTTTGTGTCCTAAAAGTTATTGTTCATATAACACTTCCATTCACTCATCTCCTCACATTTCACAGCAGCTATTTTGTGTAAGAAAGAAAATCTCCTACCCTCAATTTGGAAAGTCACGGTTGATGCTAGAACATCAATTTCTAGCATCAACAAGAAACTCATCAACAACAACCCAACCTCAAATCCAACTGCAAACACATACAGGCTGCAACATCACACAACTAGCAGCCACCCCTCCCACGGTCCAGCCGAAACCATCACCAACTGCATACATACGGGCTGAAAACACCTCAGCACCGTTCCCACAGCCTAAAATTGCAACCACCACCATTCACCCTCAACCAAGCCCCAAAAACCCACAAGCTCACGCCACCACTCACTGCCCAAACCGTCACCAAAACACCACCAACACTTCACCTCCAAAAATCCCCAAACCCACTGCCCAAAACCGCAACCATCACCATCAAACTTATTGCCCAAACCCATAGCCCAACCACCACCATTCATCCTCAACCAAGCCCCAAAACCTACAAGCTCACGCCACCAACCATCGCCCTAAAACCCCCCAATCAATCGAACCACCATCGCCAAAAAATCACAAACCCGAGAAACCTCTCTTCCTTCGACCCATTCACCCAACACCGAACCATCACCTACACATCGGCGCCACCATGCAACAGTGGCGCTGCCACTGGCCGCCTGGCCGATGGTGAACCGGAGAGGGGAATCCCCTATCTCCCGTCGCTATCTCCCTCTCTCTGAAAATGAGAGAAAGAGAGAGAGTGAAATTGTTTTGAATTTTATTTTTTGTTTTGTTATTTTATTTATTTTGATTTTTTAGAATATTACCCTTTAGCCCTCCTCGAGTTTAGAAGTTATTATTTCAATCATTAAACTTTTTATTCTCAGTTTTAATAAATTTTCAATTAAGTCCCTAATTTCTAAAAGTTTAATTTCAGTCCTTAAACTTTTATTTTCAATTTTAATAAATTTTCAATTAAGTCTCTAATTTCGAAAAGTTTAATTTCAGTCCTTGAACTTTTATTTTCAGTTTCAATAAATTTTCAATTTAGTCCCTAAACTTTATTTTATCATTTTAAAACTTTAAAAATTTTGAAATACTAATTCGATACTTATTTCTTATTTTGGTTAGACGAAACGTACGGACGATTAGAAGATTGAGGTTTCTATCCGCTTCACTTTTTACGTGACACCAGAAATTGAGGTAGACTCATCTCCATTAATTAGTTTAAATTATAATTGTATGTATTATGTGACTTTATGAGATTTATATGCTTTAATTGCATAAAATGAGGATACCTCTTATGAGATTAATGATGTTGTTACGTTTGTCGTTACTTATATGCTTTAATGCATGAGAAGAGACGAGAATATCTTTTATGAGATAAGATGATGTTATGCATAAATTATGTGCTTAAATGCAAGAGGTGAGACTACCCACACCTATGATTTTAAAGAGCCTATGATTTATTTTAAGAAAATGAGTCTATGATGATGATGATGTCACGGTATATATTGTATAATTATGTGTTCAATTATTCTGTAAATTAATTATCGGCGATGAGTCTACTGAGTATTTCATCGAAATACTCATTCAGTTATTTTAACAACATTTGCAGATTTTAGAGACGGTGGTGAAATACTCATTCCGTTATTTTAACAATATTTGCAGATTTCGAAGACGGTCGAATATGATGGAGCAGTGGTTGCACGATTTAATAGATGAAATTATTTAAGTTTTAAGATTTACGCATTATGAACTTATTTTTATTATTCCCGTTATTTTGAACTTGAGATTTGAAGTTTAAACGATTTTCTTAAGTCAATCAAATGATTTTTGTTGGCAATGAGGTTTACCGTTATAAATGTGATGTTTAAAAGTTAGTTATTTTCGCAAATCCTTTTTATTAAATCCAAGACATATAAGGATGACATGGCAATCCAAGTTCACAAAGCTCGGGGCGTTATACCTTGGGGTAGATATTTAATTGAGAACACATTGCCTTCATTAAGGAAAGGATTAATAAAACAAACAAATTACTACAGATTGATGGGTTTCTTAGTGGCTTTCCAGGTATGGTTGTGCGAGTGCATACCTGCGCTTGAGGGGAATGTGGCCACAAGAATTTGTAAGAAACATCTACGAATTATGAATTGGAGTGCAGACAAACATCCTTCAGGGGCAATGTTGGTTGACAGAGTATTTGGAAGTGAGAATGAATGTTCTGAAATCTGTTTGAATTGTTATGTACTCATTTGATTAGTTATACATAGTTAAAACGGCATATGCTAAACTTTTTTCCATCTTATGTCAAACAGGTTGTAATAAATAACATTGATTCGTTTGAAGTAGAGCTCACGATGCCATATATAACAGGTTCTGAAAATGAATTTCAGATATATTATGACATGTGACTTGAAATATGTTACTTGTGACTTATTGTGACCTGATTTGTATCATTGTGAGAATTAATTTTGTTGTTCTGTACGTTGGGTACAATCGACAGGTGTGAAGTACTCAAAACCTAGGCAACCGAATCAGAACATTACAAGCTCTAAAACTCCAGTAGTAAAAATGAGTCTACTCCCCCGGTGTCAAAGGTATATGTCCAAGATTCAGATGATAGTTTTGTTGATCCACCGTCTCAAAAATAGATAGGGGTTGCTAGCTCTAGCTCTCCTACTCAACTTCATTCTGCTTATCATCCTGATTGTTCATGTGTTAGTGTAAGTAATTTAATTTTTACAAGACATAGAAGCAATTATATGATCACAATTCTACTAACTACAATTTTTTTTCAGGAATGTGGTCGATTGAAGCAATTGATGGATGAGGAACAAAGGGCTGAAAGAAGAGCTTTTGTCAATGAAGTCAGAACTGTCTGACATGAATGACAAAATGAGTCATTCAAAAGTTTTTTGAAGCTCGATGAGGTCATTCAGATCAGAATGGGTTGAAAGATAACTTGAACAACACCAAGTTGTCTCTTAGATCTTTTGTTGAATATGTGACTGACATTTTATCTTCGGCGGTGGATGAAGTTCAGACGAAGTTGAGTGGTAAAGATGGTTCGAGGGAACAAGAGCCAAAAGTTGATGAGGTGGTTGACAGAAAAGGGCAAGGGTCACATGGAACCTGAGCCAAAAGGTGATAATGTTGTTAAGGAAAAGGACAAAGGTCATGTTGCACCTGAGTCTTCACATTGCTTTCATGATGACTACGTTCTCGACTTTTCTTCATTTAATCTTGGTGTTGACCAGTCACAGAGTCCTAAAGACTCTGATGATGCATTCTTTGCTAGTAAAGAAGTGCAAGAGCATGTTGATGAAGCTATTGCACGGGTATTGGAGTCTACACAATGTCAGACCGAAGATGTCAGTTTAACATAGTATTTCATATTATAAATTTAGACTGTTTATCAGATATCATACACTAATTCAATAACTTTTCTTTTTATATTTTTTAATCAGGAAGATACGCCTTCACCTCCATCCTCTGGACTACCTGTAAAGAGAGCACAAAAGCCATCAAAAAATCTGCAGTCACCTTTTGTTAAGGTTGATGCACGTTATGTTGCTACTGGCTCAAAATCTACATGTGGAAACATTGTGTTCCAAAATTTTTCGAAGGGAGTTGATAGTGCTGACTTGAGTGCATTCCAGAATTGGTTTGACAGAGGATACAAGCCGAAGAATAGGTACATGAAATGTGGTTATAAGTGTTTTTGTGTCTCTGTGTGACCTGTTATTATTTTTTGAAGACCTGTCATTGTGTCATATCTGTGTCAAAGTGTGACCTGTTATTATTTGTTTGATGACCTGTCATTGTGTAATATCTGTGTTAAAGTGTAACCTATTATTATTGGTTTGATGAGTGCATACATGTGTGTACATGGTAAAGTTCAGCGATGTAGATAATGTGATAAGTCCTCAATTTGTTTGTGGCAATGTTCCCGTTCATAATAAAACTTGGTGGCATACGTTCATCAATTTTGATTCATCATTGAGCAACACGGTATAATATTACTGCCATTTTTTCACATTTTCATAGTAGTTCACATTACTTATGTATGCTCTTTGTTATTACAGCACGTGGATGCTTGTTTTCATTACATAAGATAACTTGACAAGTTTGGTGAAGGTGTGAAGACAAAAGCAACAACGACAGACTATATATTTGATTTGACCATCCGGGCTTTATACTCCAAATTTGCTGACAATCCAAGCATTGTGAATGAGAAGGAGGACCAAATCAAAACTATCAATGGTGAATGGTTATCATTTAATATTCCTTAGAGAGAAGTTGAATTTGTGTTGATGCCCATTATACCTAGAAATCATGCTCATTGGATGTTGGGGCAGCTTGACATTAATAATCGGATCATGTACGTATTCAATTCAAGCAACAAATCGTACAAGGATAATAAGGTTCGTGAATGGGTCTTGCCACTTGTGAAGACTCTTACACATTTGTTAAAAGTGGTTGGACTGTGGATGGAAACTACTGATGAAATATGTGACATATCCAGTGACATGCATATTAACATTGTCAATGGTTTACCTCAACAACAAAATGCGTAAGTTTTATTATATGCATTACAAGTTTTGTCATTTTTCATCAATATTTTGAGGTTACTTATGGTTGTCTATGTTAAATATTACAGGCACGACTGTGGTGTTTTTGTCATAAAGTATGCACAGTATTTGTTGCACAATGATCTTGCCAAAATGCCAATGTCATTTGATGCTACGAATGCTAAGCTTGAAATTGTAGCATTGTTGTTAAAAAAAAAACAACTAAGGCAGGTCGAAAGGTGAAAATTATAGTCAGATGACTGAACTACTGTTGGTGGAATTGTTTTGATGATAGATTAGATTGATAGCTGTTCAAAGTTAGACAAAACAGGTGTTCAAAGTTAGATGGTATCTTTATATTTTGTAATATGTTTTGAAATTGAATGTAAATTTGTTTTTGTCGAATAGTTTGAACAAAGGAGGTGAAAGAATTTTTGTCAATATCATTCAAGTATGTTATGAAGGTGACTATTTATATTTGCAGTCTGAAAATATTATAAATGATCACAAACGGTCACAATTAGTCACACACAGTTAATGTCTTACATAAGTCCAAGTCACAAATGGTCACATATACTTAACATGTATGATTTATACAAGTCATAAATAGTATACACAGAATTGGTCACATCTAGGCCAAAATGACATTCAAACTCAGTTAAAACACTCAAATCAATTAACTTCGAATTTTATTTACAGTTGATCGTAGACGACCACAGCCAAGCAAAAAACCCATAGCTTGTTACTACCTTTTGTGCTAGAGATGGTCATAGATGGTCACAATCATTATAAACAGATGGACAATCACTGTCTGTTTACACTGCCATTCCCAGAAATGTGTGACCCCCTAAAATGTAATCTAACCTCTATGCATAAATCAGTCAATTCATATAATCCAAACAATACATAGTTTGGCAATAAAATGAAACAATTTGCAATTACAAAGAATATCATCATGTAAAAAATAAAAAAAAATACTATGCTAAGCTATTTGAATATGTTTGGATTTTTCTTTGCTTTCAATTTGTCGTTGTTCTGGTTAAGTGGCACCATGTTCATGTATGTTCAACGATTGTGACAGAATTCACCGCATCTTCCACATTTCACAACATGTGATCTCTCACAAGCTAGTTTCTTCCTCATTTCAGTTGGTTGGCTAGAGCTTCTCTTTTGGATTGGAGCAAGTACAACTATACTATTAACATCTTTCGGCAAAATCCATTCCAATATATTACCTACAGGAAAGACTGTTTCTTTGTAGGTACTCGAATATGCATCTCTTGTGTAATACACCGAGCAAAACTCGTACACATTGAGCTTAAATGTTGCTATCACAGCTAGTGCACGTGGACATGGAAGTTGATCCACTTGAAACATTCTATAGCTACATGTATGTTGAGTTATATCAATTATGTACGATGAAGAATTGTCCCTCACTTCAAACAAAGTGTGACTTGCTGGTGAAACCTGAAAAATATATATTTAAAGTTATACCTGTGATCAACATAATATACATAGTTTGCTGTTTTTACCTTTAGATTTCTCATGTCATTGCTTGTTTCCCTCAGCAGCTTCTTATATTTGGTCACAAATTTTGTGAAAGTGTCATGTGCATTATCCCTATTCTTGCAAAATCAAGGTTGGATTGTTTACCGCAATGATTCTAGAAGTGCTTGAATTGGGTAATTTTTTGCCGCCTTCATGATTGCATTTACAGATTCTACTATGTTTGATGTCATAGTAGAGTATCTATTGTTTGACATGTTCAATCTTGACCATTTTTCATATCCAACATTCATCTAAAAATAATTTTAGTTATTAGATAATATATTCAAGCATAAGTAACAAAACATGTCACATATGGGCACATTCATAAAATATCATAGAACAAGTTACAGGAAGTCATAATATATGTTACAGACAATCACATACCAAATATCCCCTGATCTCTTCATTAATTGAGTCTAATTGCTACGTTTGGTATTCAAATTCATCCATTGTATAGGATCTGACAGCACAATTGAATGCATGTGTGACATTGTGACCTAATTTTGCGTAACGAGTCTTCAAGTTTTTAAGCAAATGGTATGAACAGATCCCATGCATTGCCTCTGAATATACAAATTCAATAGCATTTCTTATGCTATTGTGTCTATCTGATATTATACATAATCCGTCTCTTGATCCGTATGCCCTCTTCAACATCTCAAAAAACCATCTCTATGACTTATCATTTTCATTATCCTTAATAACAAAAACTAGTATGAAGATGTTATTATTTGTATCTTGTGTACAAGCAGTGAAGAGTGTACCCCCGTAGTGGCCATTTAAATACGTGCCATCAACTACAATGACTGGCCTACGATATTTCCAACCAGCAATCGATGCACCCAAAGCCATAAAACAATATTTAAATCTATTTAAATGATCTGTTTCTATTCTTATAAGTGTTCTCATGTTCATTTGTTCTAGCATAAAAAAATAAAATGGCAGGAACTGAAATAATGTCGTTGGATCACCTCTAATCAGTTTTAATGTTTGTTCACGTGACCTCCATGCTTTCACATAATTCATTGATACTCCATACTCATGTAACATGTCATTTGAGATATCATTAGGAGTTTATACTGAACGTGAAGCGTTGTATTTGTACCTGATGCAGTTTGACACAATTGAGCTAGATGCTTGCCGATGAGATCCTAAAATAGTGTTCATCGAGCATATTTGACCATTAGACATTTCCCTGATCTTAAAAATTTTCGTTTCTCACAAGCATGAAGATCTAAATATCCATTTGCAATGATTATGCACACACTTTACCACGTACTCCTTCTTGTCTGATCTGAGCACATTATATTCAAACTTGTTTTATATATCGTAGAAGGCCAAACTCATTTTTAATATGTCCTTGTTGCGAAAAATATTTCCCTTCACTACTGCTCTAACATTTGCTTCAGATACCAATGTCACATCCTCTTCAATGTTTTCTGTGTCAACGGTCACAACTGAGTCACAAATTTCTTGAGCTATTTGTTCTAAAGAAAACACACTAGCTAATGACTCCGAACTAGTCAACGAATCTGGGCATTGCAATGTATATCTTGACTGACATGAAATTGTAGAGATAACATCAACCATAATAGGATAACTCGATACAACCCCGTCCAAAGATTTTAACCTCAAATATGTTAGGACATTATTATTGCTCAAAATTCAGACCGGAGGTAAACTAGAATTCAAAGAATATGTTAATATCACAGCTAAGTTTGCACCACTAAGCCCCAATTTTGAAAGAACAACCTCAAGCAATTCATCATACTTGCATGTATCATTCACTAGTATAAGCGACGTGTGACCTCTGTATAACAGGCAAACATGTAAAACTGGCATTCTTAATCATACCCAGAACATCCAATTCCTCTACGGCTGAACTTCAATTTCTCTCGAAAAATGAAAACCGGATGTATGTCTATAGAATTTTGACCTCATTCCTTGATTGTGACTTAAAATTGAGGATTAACAGTGATTATACTTTTACCTTCGAAATCAAACCACATGAGTTCAGTTTTTGCTTTGGGAAAATCCAATTCCTCCACAGCGAGCTTCAACTTCTTCAAAGCAGTAAAAATTAGAGGTATTTCAACGGGATTGTGACCTTAATTCATTGATTTTGGCTCGAAATAGAGGATAAACGGTGAGTTTTTCTAAGTTTGGAGGTGTTCGGGCGAGAAGGGTTTGTAGAGAGGGACATTTGGTTGTGGGAGGATTGTGAGAAAATCTTTTAAATATAGTATATTAAGATTTGTAGGAGTTAATTAGGTATATAATATTTAATTAAAAATTACAGTATATTATATTATTTTTAATTATCACCTGATTTCTGAAACTTTTTTGGAAGTTTGTGAAATTTGAAATGTGTATTTATAATGTGGGAATTATGTATTGTTCCCAAAATATATTGCAAGATATTTAATCACCTTAGATTCATCTCGGTCCAAGCGATTGTTTGTCCAAATCCTCTACAATTTCAACCAATTTCCAAAATCAAATTAAAAAAAAAAACACCGATGAATATTTGTAATGAATTCTAAAAGTAGTAAATGAAATTATAGTGAGTGTACCTCGAAAGGTAATAAAATCAGATTTTTAATGTCTGTTAAGACTTTATCCACTTTAGCCACAGCTGAATGGAAGGTTGTCCTCGCTTTGGATGCAAACGATGTCTCCATTTCATGCTTCGGGGATGCGTACATTAAGCATTCAGACACGAAATAAAATTAGCCATGTTTAATGAGATGATGGCCACATTACACTGCGGTTAGAGTCGCATTTCAAAGGTCATTGCAAGTGCTTTTGGGCATGATCTATTTAGGAATATGCATCTAATGAGCAAAAGAAATTAGAAGATGAGACGAGTTAGCAAATGGCAAGTCAGCTTATAAAATAGGAAACGTGACTTTTTCGCCCGTTTCACGAGACAAGCCATATGGCTATTAGTTAAGAAGTCACTTAAGACCCACACTCTACATCTCTTCACTAACCAAGCTTAGCTGAGTCGATTAGATACAAACTCAAGTGATTTGAGAAACTCAATCGAAGCGATATGACAGGGGGCGAACCCCCATGTCCAAGCAAGGTCTCATAATTGGTTGTACTATGTTCCGAAGCAACAAGCCTTTTCTTTGCAAGGCGCAACTTCTATTTCACTTCAGCTCACAAATCTTTCGTACGAGATCTTCAATATATCTGACAAATTTGATAGCTTTGCAACAGACGCTTTCACTCAATTTTTCAATCTACTTTTCAGATGGCAAGTCTAGAACATAAAGTGGTCACTTTTCAATTCATTTATGGTCGCTTCAAAAATTCTAGGACAATTGATTGACACCTATCAAGTTTGGCTCGTGAATCATTAGGATAAAGTCATGTGTCATGCATCCAACAAATATCACATCTTTCCTGTCACTATAAAAACTCGTAATTAGTGCCCTTCAAATATAATGCAATTTTACATTTCAACAATAAGATAAATATATTGCAAGATATTTAATCATCACGAGTCTAAAGACATATATTTCAATTAAAAAGTAGTAAAAGAAATGAAGTGGTAATATAATCTCTCAAAATATGACACCACGTTTTTCTTTTGACGCACAGCTTTTTTAATTACTGTAAAAGTAATCCTATATCTTTGAATTAGCACAAATGGTCCGATAATTTTTGTCCATATACATTCTTTTAAGGTGCTTTTAAATGATAAGCAATTTTTTTTTCCTACAGACTTTTTGGATTGTAACGTCATCCAAAATAAGATGCTAACAATTTATAGAATGTTAATAATAAGAATGAGATGAGAAAAAATGGAGATGAGTTTCCAAGAACAATTTTTTTTTTTTTAAAGTTACTGTAATTAAAAAGTGATGGGGGGGGGGGGGGGGGTGTTCAATATGATTGTTCTAGTCGATATTGAATCGAACTTTCGATTCTGTAAGGACTTTAGAAGAATAACTTTTATATTGTATTTAATAGTTCAATTATAAAGCCCAGTGTAGTGTGGCTTAAGAAGTTGTTGAAGAGGCTGTTGGCTATCAAAACTCTATCCAGAAAAAAAAGAAAAAAACTTTATTATGGCAATTGCAAGGTAGTTGTATAGTCAAATGAACTTAAAAATCACAAGAGAAGTAAAACACATTGAATGTATCATCCAATTGGAGAGATTCTTTGAGCATGAATATGATGGTATATATAATTATATTTGTAGAGAATCTCATCAATCTATTTCTCAAAAAAAAAAAAATAAATAAATAAAATTGTTGGCTAATTTTTTTTTATAAGAAATATTATATATTTTTAACTCAAAATTATTATTAAATAATGTATAAATACTTATATTTAAAAGATTTCAACAAGAAATATTAGTGACAAGCACAAAACTAAATTTGTATTAAACGAAGAAATTTAAAAATTTAATCAACGTCGACATATCTAACCAAATTTTTCAAAAAAATTGATTAATTTCTTCAAAATAACTAACCATAATGGCAACACAGCTCCATATTACTTTACGATATCGCCTTGAGGGAGGTGACAAAAGATTTCATTAAAAATACCTGGCATTCCTTACGCATTGTAATGGTGATCATTCTGTTTTTGGTTTCTTGAGTTTTCTTCCAAGTTTTGAGTCAAAGTAGTAGATTAAAAATGGTCAAGTGCCTTTGCATCAGATTGCTCTACATTTGGGTTCGGTTGCTCTCCATCAGATCGCTCTCCATTTCTTGAAAAAAAATTCCCAAATTTTAGGTCGTATGATCGAAAATGATCAAGTGCCTCTACATTACATTGCTCTACATTAGGGTTCGAATGCTTTCTATCAAATTGCTCTAGGTTTTTCGAATTTTCGTCCGACATGTCGAAGAGAGAGATTTTGTATTTTGGTTTCTTCTTTCTCGTTTGATAAGTGCGTTTTATGCAATTATTTGTGCCGTGTTACTATACTTTTATATCTTCAAAGTAGTGAATTTTACTTAATTTGGATTAATTGTCTTTTGTTCTCACTTTTGTGACCAATTTCTAAGCAATTTGGAAAAGGGAAAACGATCAATTGACCATTGGATGGATGTTTGTGGACTAATATGCATTTGAATAAAATTTGAAGGACCAAAATTGAAGTGACTTAAAATGGAGGATCAAAATCAAGGAAAGAATGAGGAAGAGGACTAAATTGCAATATTTCAATAGTTGATTCGGACCATAAAATGAAGATTCAATTGGATGCAATTAGAAGTTAAAGGACAAAAATTGCAAGAGAAACTGACTTAAAAGAATCAAAAATAGAATTCGGGCGATCACCTGACTTGAATTTTCAAAAATAGAGGCTGAAACACATAACTGGGCGAGTGCTCAGATTTAGCCCAGGCAAGTGCGCTACCATAATGCTATTTTTGTTCTGAATTCAACTCTAGCAAGGAAACTTCCTTTTGGGCCATTATTTGCACGAATTTTAGAGGCTTTTGGGACTTTTTGGAGAGTACTATAAATACAATTTATCAATTCAAAATTAGGATAGAGAATTGATTGCAAAAGGAGACAAAGAAGGAAAGATTGAATTCAAGAAATCCAAACATCAAATTCAATAATTCTGGGTGATGAACTATTTTTATTTGTTTTGTTTTCTTCTTCACAACATGTTAGGGTAAGGTAATCTTGTGCTAGGATCACGATGAACCTTCTGTTATGAAATTTTAACGTTTGAATCTTGTTTAGATATTAAAACACATTTTTAGTTTTGAACAATTATGATGATATTTATCTTCTCTACAATTACTTCACTAATTGCATGATCTTGTGACTTGTTTTACTTTCGAGATATTGAAAATAAGTTAGGCATAGTCATGATTGTCGTAAAGTCCGATAGATAATAAAGATATACCGTTATACTTTACGTGATCTTTAGGTACTCACAAATCCGAGATATTGAAAATAAGTTAGGCATAGTCATGATTGTCGTAAAGTCCGATAGATAATAAAGATATACCGTTATACTTTACGTGATCTTTAGGTACTCACAAATCCATTAATGCATTTTTGTATATCCGCAACCGTCATAAAAATATAGTCGGTCACAAGTAAGAATAGGTTTAAATCTACTTGAGAGAGATTATTAAACAATTGATCTTCATAATTAAATCGTGTTGTCAAACTCAATAGTTCAAAGTCTAAGGAGGATTGATACAATGGGATTCGGGATACTAATGCGTATTTCAACAATAGATTTTCATCAAACTTGCATAAATCACAATTTGCATTGAATTTTTTTAAGCTTGATCTTGCATTTTTAAATAAAATAATTAGTGACAAATTAGTTATTGACAAATTGTCAATTTTTATAGTTTCAGTTAAGGTTAAGTTTATTTGAGCTTAAACTAATATAATTTCTACGGATACGATACTTAGACTCAAAA